>ML814552.1:68507-93334 GCA_009831015.1 Picea engelmannii | reverse complement strand
TTTATTATTTACCTTTTAAAATCTCTTAAACCACTTTGATTACTTTGACCTTTTGGGGCTTCTAGATGACATATGAGGGTCCTCCAACTTCGTAAGGCCATAACTCTCAAACCGTGAGGAGTTATGTGACGTTCTACACACCATCAGAAATGGAATGACATGTACTATCCATATATAATAGTATTATCTGAAAATATATCATAACTCATACCTTTACCCATCAAACAAACTTGGGTCCATTACCCAAACGTGGGGTCTCCAACTTCTCATGGCCATAACTCTCTAACCGTGAGGAATTATGTGACGTTCCACATACCACCGGAAATGACATGACAAGAACTATCCATCTAGGATATTTTCCCTGACAAATTCACTTTCCTTCATCTCATTATTCCATAATTAAGAATGGGTTCTCTTACTCCACAAAGCGTCTTCCCGTGAGGGCTTTCACCATAAGGGGACCACTTTGGAGTTCATCCATAGTTACTTCTTATCAACCATGACAAAACAATAAGGAGTCATATTTACATCAAAAACTATTGGGTCCATTACCCAAAACTTTGTTCTATGGGTCTTTCTTCAAGGGTTGACATCAATGACAACCAACCTTAATCAACAGATTTGACCTCTAAAAGGGCTCCAAATCCCCCAATATTGGCCAAATTATCTCAAAACTGCTAAAAAATCACTAAAAATATTTATTATATGGTATAAAAAACCCACTTTGGAAAATAATAGGGTGCAACCACCTGATCCTCGGGCTCCTGGTCACATGCCCACTCCATGTGGCCCTTGGTTAGGTTGGTGCGCGTCGCCCTCTGGTCCTGGCTCCTGGTCATAAGGATTGGTCCATGTGTCCACGACTTCAAGCTCCACATTCCATTCATAATGGTTAAACCCATGGTTCTTTGCACCTGGTCATGCCCTTGGTCGACGGGCTAGCCCGATCGACTGGGCGCTAACCAAAAATCCGCGCTAAGTTTTGAGTCCGGGTCATATGCTATGGACGTATGCGTTGGGAGCTGGATGCTATGGTAAGTCCACGCCAACGTTTAATAGTGTGGGCGTATGGTAGTGCCAAAATACTGTGGGCTGGGGCCTAACCCCGACCCTTTACCCCCTCCACCATAAAACACACCACTTTAAATATAAAATTGCAACTATACATGTTAAAACTTATCGTGGGCGAGCTGGTAGCCCGACCCTGCTAAATCACTTCCGACCTGGACCAGAGGTCATGGGTTCGACTCCACTGCATTCCATATAATGTTTCTCAAACTGACCAATAGAGGGGTGCCACGTGGCAACCCAAGACTGGGCCACATGGCACCATACCACTTGCCCACTAACTGCCACATGTCAACAAATCATTCACCCAAATAAATGCCACGTGTCAAGCATTGATTCGACCACCTGTCTACCTAGTCAACATGCCACTATACCCGCCACATCATTGTATGGCTGTACGACCTGTACATTCATCTGCCACATTAGCACTATACAGACTGTATAGTCATCAAAATTTTCCCTGTTTGGCAAAACGAACAGACCGCGATATATTTCGCATACGACGTCTGTTTGAGCCCATTCAAGTTACGTTGGGTTCATATAGACGAGGCCTATGCACATGTCCATTTTGAATCCATTATGAGAACTTCAATTTTTAGGCCTTCCTGGACCCATTTTGGTTCCTAGATCCATTCTAGATCAGGGATACACTGTCAACAAGTGAATTGAGATTCCAAGACCCGAAATATTGTCAATTGATACAAATTTGACACTTAAAAGTGGTAGAAAAGGGGTGCACCCTTTCTCTATGATAACTACGTAATAAACTGATATTGATTCTGGGACACAGTGCTGTAATAAAAGGGGTAAATTTCAGAGCATACCGATTCATTGATATAGAAAGGAGGCTTTCATATACATATGAGAACAATGAACAATACTCAAAACATGTCAAATATACACTAGATCTATTCACCTATCTGCATAAGGAAGGTTAGGCATGCTTCTGGCACAAATTCAAAGGAGTTACATATGCTATACAAACTAAATTACAGAGACACCAAAACTTTGGCCTAAACAACAAACTGGTAAAGAGGACATGCATTGATATTTGACAAGAATGTGGTGAACAATGGTAAATAAATATATATATTTGAGCAAAGTACAGAGGGTGTGAATAGGCAACAATAACAACATTTTTTTCGGAGCTGTTTCAATATCCCAACTAGCATTAAAACCATCCCAGACCTGAAGCAATGTTGCCCAACTAACCAAATTACAGACATCAGTTTTGACAAGGAGAATTGCAGAGAAAAACAAAATTATAGAGCAGGTTTGAAGTGAAAGGATGAAAATGAGTGAGGGATGATGTGATATTTATATGCATTGGCGCTGGAAAAAGGGTATAAGTCAGAGCCGACCTGAGTTTGGGGCACTAGAATGAGTTTTTATTTGTTGAAGCCGACCAAAAAATGGATCAAATCATCCAATAAAATCTAGGGCCGACTTGTAATGTGATGCTAACCAGCCAATAGAAGTTAAGGCCAACCCTTACATGTCATAAAAGATTACTTTTGTAGTAAAGAATGCAAGCAGAGTCGACTATGAAAGATTTTAAATACTGATTTGGTGTAAAATGGGAGTAAGGGTCGACTTCATAAAATGTAAATGATGAATTGTCCACCTTTGAAGGGGTAATTGGGGCTCCTACACCCACATTTTAAAGATTACTTAAAGAAGGTACATGGTTGAAGGGCCTTTGGAGGCTAGACGCTGCACTGACATCCTCTTTTGAGGGATTTGGTCACCAATTTTTGGCACTGTGGCTTGAGAAGCCCAAATTTTGAATTATTTAGATTATTTTAATTATCGAAGACAGGGTTTTACCCCCTCCTTAGGCTATATAAGTGGAAATTAGCTTAAAGAATTATTATTTTAATGTAAGGGGAAGTTGAGCCTGTCCCCTATAAATAGAGAGGCACTTCACTCATTTTAATCATCACTTCTTGTGGGACTTTCCCTTAGGAGGTCTGAAATTTTCTTGGAACATTTGTCTTGGATTGGTGTTTTGGAGGAATAAGTTTTGTCTTTGGAGAATTGGAGAAAATTGATTTTTATTATGGTTTCTCTTGCAAAACTTGTGGATGATTTTTGGTAAAATAGGGTTTCTACATATAACTTCTTGGATCTTACACGTGCATTTATATAATTACTTACCTTCATTCAAAGAAATTTGATTATGAAACCTTAGGAGGAGTACAAGGGCGTACACCCTCCACCAAAGCTCACTCTTTTATCTCAGAAACCTTTTTAAGCCTTGCTTCAAGGAGTATAAGGGTCTACACCCTTGTTGCAAAGGCTCAACTAGGGTTTTTTTCTAGGAAGTAAAAGGGCTTACACCCCTGGAAATTTTAAACCCTGGTCTCATCACTTCAAACTTCTACATAGCCCCCTTTTTCCAGGTATTGCCTTGACTAGGGTTTTTGTTCCAAGAAGTAAAAGGGCTTACACCCCTATAAAATTTAAATGATAATCTTGTTAGTATAAACTCCTATAACGTTCCCAACCACCTAGGTTGGGCCATGCCACACAAAACTCTCTCATTATCAAATCTGATACCATTTTTTAATGTATCTAGCCTCCAACTATGCAACATTACGTGCATAATACACATAAAAATGAAACTTCTGCTAACTAAAGAAATTCTTTTACTATTAACCGATTTCCTGTAGCTTGCAACTACAAATTTAAAATAGATTTAGCTACTGTCTATAACCATAAAACAGATGCATCTAAAGCATGATAATAATCAACATGAAATGCTGCTAAATTGCTTATTCAGACAACATATAAGTCATTCTCATTTACGCAGTGTTCATGCATAACAATAACACATGTAAATAACTCAGTACAAGATAAAACACTTATCTTTAAACAAAAATTGTGTAACTAGTTTCTTGGGATGAACGTTCCACCCAATCGTAGACTGATTGTTCCAAATATCAATATCCAGACACGCCCGAGCTGAGGCTAGTATTCCACAAAAGAGGATGGTCTCCCACAATCCACTCACACCTCATAGAACTCATAACCCAACTGATATTCTCCTACATCTATCCCCATTTTTCCACCAACTCTCTTCCTCTTGACCAACCAAACACAAGGAACACACCATTCATTTATCAGGGATAGCCCAAGGGATCTAAAATCCTTTTATCAGGGATAACCCAAGGGATGTACCATCCATTTATCAGGGTTAACCCAAGGGATGTACCATCCCTTTATCAGGGATAACCCAAGGAATGTGCCATTTGTTTATTAGGGTCTCTCTGGCACATGTAGCTAAGAATATCTCAGCTGGGAACTCATGGGAACTTGTTGCTAGGAAAAATATCAACAAACCAACAACAAACACTTGCCATTTTAGTGCAACTCACATAAGAGTTCACTCTTCAGGCCTGACAACCTGGATCTTCAGTTATCTAGCTCCAATTTGCTCCAATTACGCTCCAGAGTTATCCCTCCATGGTTGCACTAGCTCCAAGCTCTATTTCATGCCCTCTCCTTTTATTCCCATGCACAGAACTTGACTGACCAAAAATTGCTTCCCAACCCATACAAATTTCCTCTCTTGTGACTTGCCTTTCTTCACTCACACTCTTCCCCAAGCTGATTGTACTCAACCCACATGTGCCCAATAACTCTAGGATGTGACCACTCACATCCACCCTCTTACATGTATTCAATGATTGGCTTCGGGAACACTCAATCAGAAGGATGTGACCACCCACACCCACCCTCTTACATGTATTCAATGATTGTCTTTGGGAACACTCAATCATAAATCAGAAGGTTCATATACAATTTGCAAGTTTAGGAAAATGGGTTAAATAATATACTTGGGTATTTCCCCCTTTGACCCCTCTTGGCCATTATCCTAGACACTCCCCTCGCTTGTGGATTAATTCAGCCCCCCATCTCTTTTCCATGTCCCCTTAGCAGTTGGTATCGCATTTTTATTATTAAAACATTGAAATACAATTCACATATTACATTGCTTGGTCATAGCCACATATTATATCCACATAAACATTAATTAAACTGGGGATTATAATGGGGATGTTACATTCCCCCTCCCCTAAAATTGTGCTCCGTCCTCGGTGCACTTTATGCTGATATATATATATATATATATATATATCACAAAACATAGAAACAAAATTCATCAATTTAACAACTCTCGTAGCAACTCCAACAATGAATCTCATGTTCCCCTCAACTCACTGACCTAAGGAATGCACCATTCGTTTATCAGGGTTAACCCAAGGGATGTACCATCCATTTATCAAGGCTAACCCAATGAATGAGCCATTCTTTTATCAAGGTCCCTAGCGTAGTTGTCTAGGACTCTGAGATGTTATTCCATAACTCTAGCTTTCCAAAATGGAGTCTTGCATTCTTCCTTCTTCAAAATTGTCAAAAATTTATGGGTACTCTTCTCGCATGTTTGCTTCATGCTCCCATGTAGCATCTTCAGGATTGTAGCATGTCCATTGAACCTTTACCAACCCTATGGCTTTGTTCCTGAGCACTTTTAGTTTCCCGTCCAAGATACGTACTGGTTCCACCCAGAAATCCCCTTCGTGCTCCACCTGGATCACATTCCAATCAATTATGTGGTTAGGATCAGACACATATTTCTTTAATAATGACACATGAAATACATTATGCACTCTCATGGATGTAGGCAAAGATAACATGTATGCAACTGGCCCTATCTTTTCTAATATTTCAAAAGGGCCACAATATCTCGCTGCCAACTTCAGGAAACTTCCTAATCTTAGCGAACTTCTCTTTGCCTTCACTTAAAAAAATGCATGTTCACCCACTTTAAAATCTCTGAAAACTCTATTCTTGTCTGCATAAATTTGTTGTTTATCATGGGAAGCCTTTAAATTCTGCTTGATATTTTCCATCTCCTTTTTCATTTCTTTTAACAATTATGGCCCAACAACTGCTCTATCTGGTGGATTATCCCAACCCACTGAAGCGTTACATTTTCTGCCATACAATGCTTCAAACAGAATCATCTCCAATAAGGCTTGATACCCATTATTGTAGCCAAATTCAACTAAATGAATATAATCTTTCTACTTTGATGGCTGATCCATCACATACATTCTAAGCATGTCCTCAATTATCCTGTTAGTCCTTTCTATTTGCTCATTTGTCTTTGGATGATACGATGTACTAAGATTTAGATTTGTTCCAAAGCCCTTGAACAAACCTTTCCAAAAATTCAAAGTAAACTTTGGATCTCTGTATGAAACTATTGTCTTAGGCACTCCATGTATCCTAGAAAATTTTTTCATGTAGATATCTGCAATATTTGTTGCCTTGTGTGTAGTCTTTATTGAAATAAAATGTGTTGCTTTAGTCAATTTATCCACCACCACCATGATGGAATCATGCTGCTTCACTGTTCTGGGTAGCTTACTAAAAAAATTAACTATAACTACTTCCCACTTCCATTCCAGAATGGGCAATGGTTGTAGCAAACCTGCTGGGTGTCTATGTTTTGTTTTTACTTTTTGGCATTCTAGACATTTGGCTATGTAATTAACCACTTATTTCTTCATTCCCGACCAAAAGTATTGGATTCTTACTATTGCAATTGTCTTTTGATATCCTGGGTGCCCGACATATGGCACATTATGCATCTCCTTCGGAACTACATTTTTCAGCTCATTGGAATTCAACACATATACTTTTCCCTTGTACATGAGATTTCCATCTTCTTTCAGCTCATAATAATTAAATTTCTGCTGAAAATTATTTTGCTGTAATTTTTCTTTTATTTTTACATAGTGCTGATCTGAATTTGTTGCTGCAATAATTTTGTCTTTCATATCTATCATGTATCTACTGATGGCTGCAATATGCACTTCATGAGCTCTCTTGCTGAGTGCATCAACCACTTAATTTTCCTTTCCCTTTATATGCTTAATTTCGAAGTCATACTCACTCAACAATTCCAACCATCTAGTTTGTCTAGTATTTAGTGTTGGCTATCCAAACAAATGTTTCGGACCACAATTGTCTGTTCTTAGCTCGAATTTCTTACCCATAAGGTAATGCCTCCACATTTTTAATGCATGTACAATAGCTGCTAAATCCAAGTCATGTGTAGCATAATTCCTCGCATGCTCTTTTAATTCTCGGGACTCATAGCCTACCACATGGTCCCTTTGACTGAGAACTCCACTGAGTCCTTCCTTGCATGCATTGATGCACACAACAAAATCTTCATTTGGATCTGCAATGTTCAATATTGGTGCACTTGTCAATATTTCCTTCAACTGTTGAAAACTCTCTTCACACTTGGAAGTCCATTCAAATTTCACTCCCTTCTTTTGCAAAGAAGTGATTGGACTTGGCATCCTTGAGAACCCTTTTATGAATCTTCAGTGATAACCAACAAGACCCATGAATGATCTGACCTCTGTCACATTCTTTGGTGTTGGCCATGTTCTAATGGTCTCTATCTTCTAAGGGTCAACTTCTATCCCTACTGCTAAAATTATATGCCCCAAGTAGTGAATCTTCTTTTGGTAAAAGATGCACTTACTTAGCTTAGCATACAATTTATTCTCTCTTAAAACTTGCAACACCATTCTTAAACGATTCTCATGTTTTTATTTTGATTTAGAATATCCGAGGATTTCATCTAAGAACACAATCACAAACTTGTCCAGGTACTCACTGAACACTCTATTCATCAGGCACATAAAAACTACTAGGGCATTTGATAGCCCAAATGGCACTACCGTGAATTCATAATTCCCATATCTTGTTCTGAATGTTGTCTTGCTGATGTCTTCTTCCTTTATCCTTACTTGATGACAACCTGATCTCAAGTCAATCTTCGAAAATATTCTTGCACCTTTCAGCTGGTCAAACAAATCATCAATTCTTGGAAAATGATACTTATTCTTTGTGGTGACCTTATTAAGCTACATGATATCAATACACATCCTTAAGGTTCCATCCTTCTTTTTCAAAAAAAGAACCGGGGCTCCCCAGGGTGACACACTTGGGCGTATATACCCCTTCTTCAAAAGTTCTTCAAGCTACATCTACAAATCTTTTAGTTCTAGTGTTCCCATTATGTAAGGTGTCTTATACACTGGGGCAGCTCCTGGCACCAAATCAATAGAGAATCAATGTCTCTTTTTGGTGGTAGTCCCAGAATTTCTCTAAAAACATCTTTAAAATTCCTCAAAACTGGATGGCCTTCAATGCCTGCCACTTTGTCTTTGGTTTCCTCCTCCATATGGGTTGCAAACATCTGACATCCTTTCCTGAAGCTCTTCTTCAACTACATAGTTGAAATCTCTCTAATAGCTACAACTCTTGGAATGCCTTGAATATTTCCTTTCTTCCCTTCCTCATCAAGACATGTGATTGTCTTGTTGGTCTAGGACATTATGATGTTTGTCCAACCAATCCATACCAATTAGACAATTGTATGAACCCAATGGTATGATGTTTACATCCACCTTTGTATTGAGTCCATTCATGTCTATCAGACAATCTTTAATCAATTCATTGATTTTCCTCTTAGCCCCTGTGGCTAACTGAACTAACCAAGATTTCTTATGCTTACTTCTTTGCAAGTGAAATATTTCAACAATTTTAGCATTTATGTAACTATGGCTAGCTCTAGAATCAATTAAAATTTCTATGGGCTCATTATTGATCTTACCTTCCACTTCAATCATGGGATATTGATATTTAGTTTGCTTGTCATCCAAGGCTGCATAAATCCTTGGCATGCTCTTGCCCATGTATTCCACTGTTTCATCCTCTTGATTGTTGTGGATAGTTCTCATTATTTCTCCTTTGTGAGGGAAATCCTTATATAAATGATTTCCCCCACATCCCCAACATTGCATCGGTTGCTGCCTTGGCCTTTTTCCAAATGAATTTGCAGTCTTGTGTTCATTTTGGGCAACTTGACCTTGCTGATTTTCTTGGGAATTATTCCTGAAAAAGGGTGGCTTAAAACCCTTCTGCCTTTGATCCTTCTTATCCTTCATCTTGTAATTCCAAGGTTTTTGGAAAACTGGTTTTCCTTTGCTATGTTCATACAGATGCCTTTCTTTGTTGATGGTTTGCTCCAAGTTTTTGGGGTTATCACATTGAATCTTTTCACTATAGAATATGGTAACCCACTTAGAAACCTTTGGATTTTTACTTTCTCATCCTCAATGAAGTCAACATACTTCAAAAATTCAAAGAACCACTTCTCATATTCCTCCATTGTGATGGTTCCCAACTTGAGTTCAAAGAACTCTTTCATATGTCTTAATGCTTAGACAAATATTTCTCTTAGATATATCCCTTGAACTGCCTCCATAAGATTTTTTTCTCATCAAGGTTCTTGGTTTGCCTAAGTTGATCCCACCACATGGTTACCTTTCCTTGCAAGTGGTGTTGGATATACTTCACACACACCTAGGATTTATTTTTCCTAATGTTTTCCCTATGTTTATTAGTCATTATTTAGTCTCCTATAGTTTAGGGAGAATATTCCTCTAGGAGAATATTCTCTTCAGTTCACACTTCAATTTGATCAGTTGAGTGGAGTTTAGATGCTACATTGGGATCATCACCATGCAACATTGGGATCATCACCATTTAATGTGAATTCTCCTTGGGATTATCACCAAACTAGCACATTACTTATGATTCCCTGATCTCCTCCTCACTTCATGTTGTTTCAATCAGTTAACTGAAGACCGAGAGACTAGTTAACTCATACTAGGTGGAATTTCACTCCCGTAACTTCTTGAGAGACTAGACTAGGTGGCAATTTACTCCCGTAACTTCCTAAGAGACTAGACTAGGTGGCAGTTTACTCCCGTAACTTCCTGAGCGACTAGACTAGGTGGCAGTTTACTCCTGTAACTACTGGTGTGTGTCCAAATCACTCTATACCACCACTATGCCGCATTGACTTCTCCTCCAGTGTGCATTAGTTGAGTTATACATAGTATATCATGTGTAAATTATCATTCATTCATTTGGTTAATAGAATTCTTCCATTCTTTCTCTCCCGTTTCTCTCTTTTCTCATTTCTCTGCAAACAATGTATGTATTTTTGCTAGCTAGATATTATATGTGTAGGTTCATCCACATTTACATGGTATCAGAGCTGACAAATTGCTAGGAAAAAGACACACCAGATTCTTTTTGCAAATACAAAATATTGAAGATAGTGGGAAAAATGGAATTTCCAAAAGAATTCATTCTTACACCGTACAATTTCTTTGCATGGAAGGAGAAGATGACAGTGCATCTTCGAGGTAGAGGATTATACAGGTTAACCATGGACACAAATACTGAACCCACATCAGCCATAGAAAAATCCAAGTATCTAAATCGAATGGATGAAGTGTTTGGAACTATTTGCAGTCTCATTTCTCCTGAACCTCTTTCACATATCCTCTTGTAAAACACCCAATGAAGCCTGGACCACCATGGAAGGGATTTTTGGAAAACAGGATGAGATGAGGGGACACATACTCAAGGTGGAATTTCTCACATTGGATCCAAAAACATTTGACAATCTCCAAGATTTCTTTACCAAATATAAGGATTTGTTTTTGCAACTCAAGGCTTGCGGGGTTGATAAATCTAAAGAGGAGAAAAAAATGGTTCTCACCATTCTCCCCAAACTTGGTCCAAAATAATCAGTGTTTGTATCTACATTTCATTCATTTAGGCTCACCTCTGGAGCCACCTTGAAGATGCCCTCTCTTGAGGTCTTCATTGAATCTCAGACACAAGAGTAGAACAAACTCATCAATATGGGAAAAATCAAAGGCCCAAAGGTGCATGAACTTAATGTACAAGATGGTAGAGGTCATCAATATCAACAATCTAAAGACAAAGACAAAAGGAAAGCACATGCAAATCCAAATAAGGAAGGGTACTCAGAACCCTTCAACGATGTCTCCGAATCCAAAGGTGGAAAGGGAAGAAAAGGGGATAAATGCACTTACTACCATAAAGGATTCCATCCAAAATCCATATGTATGCAGAAACAGATAGATCAAATGTACCAAATAATTCAACAAAAAAACCTTGGAGATCGCATCCCCGAGGGTGCCAAGAAGAAAAAGCCAGAAGATTAGAATCCCAAGAAAGGAAATTTTAGTCATGCTTTGATTGCCATCAACTCCTTTCTCGATGCTTGGATCGTAGATTCAGGTGCATCACACCACATGGAATCCACAAAAGAAGTCTATTCTTCATTAGATGCATGCAAAGGTCCTCCTATTATGACGGGGGACAACTCTCCAGTCGAGGTCACCGACAAAGGAAGAATTGAACTCACAAATGGAAGCTTCGAGAATGTGATACACTCTCAAACTCTCTGTCAATATTCTCTCCATGTATCAGACGAAAAACTTCGGCATCGGAAAGAGAGTCATATTCATACCTGATGCTTTGGATATCTATGACATGCAAACCAATTCTAGGGTTTCTATCGGTGAGGTAAATCAATAATCTAGACTCTATACATTTTTTGAATTTATTGAACTAGATTCTGCATCACTGCTTATCCATGCTGATGAAAGCAGTAAGATATGGCATGAAAGGTTTGGGAATTTAAATTTCAGATATATGCAATAGATTATCAAGTAGGGAATGGTTGATGGTCTACCTGACATCCACTTCTCCAAAGGAATTTGTGAGGGATGTGTTCTTGGAAAACACCCTCAAGAGAAATTCGACAAAGGAAAGACTCAGAAGGCTTCCTTTCCTTTAGATCTGATCCATAGTGATCTAATGGGCTCTTTTCCGCATCCATCAATCAGTAAAGCAAGGTACGTGCTCATTTTTGTTGATGATTTCTCACGCTTCACATGGATTTTCTTTCTTAGGAAAAAATCAGAGGTCTTTCAACACCTCAAATATTTCAAAGCCCTTGTTGAAGCACATTCAGGAAAGAAGATAAAAGTCCTCTAAACAGATAACGGGGGAGAGTATGTCAACCATGAGATTCAAAATCTTTGTCATGAGGCCGAGATTCAGTTACAACACACAGCTCCCTATACTCCACAACAAAACAAAGTTGCTGAGCAGAAAAATAGATCTCTAAAAGAGATGGCATCTTGCATGCTACATGCAAAGTCACTTCCACAGATATTGTGGGTTGAAGCACTTAATTGTGCAACCTACATCCAAAATAGATCTCCCCATAGATCTGTCAAGGATAAGACCCCCTATGAGGGTTGGAGCGAGCTCAAACTGGAAGTGACCCACTTTCGTATTTTCAGTTCACGTGCATGGGCCAGGATTCCTTCTGAGAAGAGGAAGGCACTTGATCCATAGAGTACATAGTGTTTCTTTGTTGGATACCTTGACGATGTGAATGGATACAAACTCATTGATATTTTATTAGATTGAATCATCATTGAGCATAGTGTCCAATTCAAGGAAAGTGTCTTGCATGTACCTCAACAACTGCATGCATACACTTTTGTTCTTCCACCTATCAGAGATGATGAGCATGCACATGCCAACTCTTATTCAGATGAGAGTTTTGATTCAAATGATCTAGATATAGAGTCAATATAGTCAGATGCACAGTCAGTGCATGCAGATGCAGATGTAGAGCCAGAGTCGAGGTCCAAGTGGGCCAAGACTACTCTTCAGGATGCATGAGATCTTGTTGGGGATCCAGTTCATACAAGGAGGACTCGATCTGTTTTTGAGGATCCTCCTCTTCCACTCACTGCCACTGAACCGATGCCACCCATGAATATTTACTTGGTTCAGTCTTCTAATACATAATCCTATGGAGAGGCTACTAGAAATCCTTTTTATGAATTCACCATGTAGGAGGAGTACAACTCCCTCCTCGAGAACCAGAATTGGGATTTAGTTCCCCTTCCTTCACGAAGGAAACTTGTCACATGTAGATGGGTCTATAGGACCAAGAACACAACAGATGGACATGTTAGCAGATATAAAGCCAGGCTAGTTTCTAAAGGATTTAGGCAGGTGCACAACATTGACTATGATGAGACCTTTTCTCCAGTAGTGAAGATGGATTCCATACGTTTGACACTTTCCATTGCAGCAACCAAGGGATGGGAATTCCATTATATGGATGTGAGGAATGCATTTCTTCATGACGATCTCTCTGAGGAGATATATATGGAGAAACCCCAAGGATTTGTGCAGGATTCATCTTTGGTATGTTGACTAAAGAAGTCCCATTATGGCCGTAAGCAGGCCCCGAGGGCATGGTTGCCAAGATGGACTCCTACCTGCTGTCACAGAACTTTGTACGTTGTAAGTTAGACCCAAATGTTTACATGCTTAGGACGACTGATTCACTTCTACTCCTAGTTCTATATGTTGATGATTTGATGATTACCGGTTGCTCAACTTCAATGATTGTTGCAGTCAAGAGGATTTTACATTATAGGTTCTTGATGACAGACATGGGTCTGCTACATTTCTTCCATGGACTCGAGATCAGTTAGGATGCATCAAGCATCAAACTATCTCGGGCCAAGTATGCAGGAGATATCCTCGAGAGATTTCACATGAAAGACTGCAAGTCTGCCCCGACTCCTTTCTTATAAGGAGTCAGACTTGAGGATGGCGGGGACACTCCACTGGTGGACAACACACTTTACAAAAAGTTAGTAGGGATCTTGTTGTATCTCACACACTCTAGACTATACCTCTTCTATCTAGTTGGAGGAGTTTCTAGGTTCATGCAAGAGTCGTAGGAGCTACACTGGAAGGCTTCAAAGCGTATCCTTCAATACGTATAGGGCACCATTGCCTTTTGGATTCACTATACAGCATAATATACATTGGACCTCATTGGGTTCACTGATTATGACTGGGCCAGTTATAACATTGATCGCAAGTACACATCTGGCTACTCACTCAGTCTTGGTTCCGGGCCTATTTGTTGGTCGAGCAAGAAGCAAGCTGCTATTTCTCTATCTTCAACCGAGGCAGAGTACATAGGGCTAGTTAACATAACCATTCAGGCTATGTGGCTAAAATTTTTTCTCACTGAGTTGTGCATTCAGTTTTATCGATTGATCGTCATCTAGTGTAACAACCAGAGCACTCTGAAGTTCTGCAGAGATCCAGTTTAGAGGCAGTGAACAAAGCACATCGAGATCCACATGCACTACATTCAAGACTTAGTACATGAGGGGATCATCAACCTTCAGTTCTATCCTTCAGCATAATAGACTGTAAACATCTTCACCAAGACCTTCACTTAACAAAAGTTCCATTCTTTGCGCAGTCATCTTGGAGTGAAGGACATAGTTGCCTAGCAATTGTCAGTTCTTCTTTTTACATACATTGTACTTTGAGGGGGGGGTTTCCCTCTTTCCTTATTTATTTCATTGTATATTTTGTATTTGGGTACCTAACATGGCCTTGTTGCTAGGACCCTGTTATAGCCCTAAAATGACCTACTCATGCATACATGGCATTGACCTTCCTACTTGCATAATTTTCCAAATCACTGCTGAGGAACTCTATTTAAAAATCCAATTTTTAGAGCATGTATGCGCCCCACTTCATTACTGCCCACGTACATATGATTGTTGTTAGTGTTTCATGGAAGCTTGCATAGGAGATCTAGCTAAATCATGCACACACAAATCTTATCAAGAAAAGAAAGAGAGATACACAATGAAGAATGAGAATCAACGCATATTATTATCTTATCAATGAGTGAGTGATCTTCACTCATATAGGCGATGACATCCTATAATTAGGAATGCATGCATATTAGTGATGGTATAATATTAGAAAATCTAAAATAGAACTAGTCAGTTAACTCCTAATGAACTAGTGTTACTCCCACTGAACTAGTGTGCCGAAAATAAAAATTTCTCCAACACCCCTGTGAACATCACTATGGAGTAAAAAATGAGTCCCGACTACTAGACCATTTTAGGTACTCATGTACAATGCAACTAATGAACACTAAATAAAAATGAGGAAAGAGGGAAAACCACGTGGGAACAAAACCCCCCCTCAAAATATAATGTATCAAAAGAAGAAAATGACAGCTGCTAGGCAACTATGTTCTTCACTGCAAGGTGATCCCCTAAAGTCTGAAACTTCTGCTCACTGAAAGTCTTCGTGAAGATGTAGAAATATTTATGGATCTGATGAAGTCCTTTGGCAACTTGTCGGGCCTTGTACCTCTTGATCATGTGGACCCATCTGCACCTAAAAATATTCTTTTCTGGTGGAAGTGGAACTAGATTTCAAGTCTGGTTCTGTAGGAGTGAGTCATACTCCTTTTGCATGGCTGCTTGCCATAATGGATTTTCCACAACCCTATTGTAGTTCTGTGGATCAGTAGATTGAACCATATAGAAATGCACTGGCATCGTAGGTTCTGAAGCTGAAAATACATGAGAAGGATCCTCATACTGAGATCGAGTTCTCCTCGAATCCAATGGATTCCCTGAAAGGTTGCCTGCTTCCCGAAGTGTGGTCTGTGCCTTGTTTGGCATCTGCTAAAGCTTCGACACTGGCTTCTTATTTGGATGTACTACCTACTGATTTCCATGTATAGAATCTGAGTGTATAGAATCATCTCTGATGTCTGAAACTGATGGAAGCATAAGAGTATATGCATGTTGCACTGGAGTTGCATGCAAAGTACTCTCCTTATGTGTAAGTAGAATAGAGGAGTTATCATCATAAAACTTAGTGAATTTATACAACCTTGACTTGTGATCCACCTCACCAATTGCAATGATGGAATTGTCATGCATGTCAATTACTGAAAATGAATCTGATGTAAATTCAACCTTTTTACCTTTCTGAGTGATCTAATAAACTGAGAGTAGATTCATAGAAAGTTTTGGAACATGTAAAACATTCTCAAAACTTCCATTGTGGAGTTACACTCTCCATTCTCCTGCTACTGCTATTGGAGTATCATCCCCCATGAAAATAGGGGGTCTTGAGAATTGAATCAAGGAATAGAAAACTTTCTCTTTCGCTGCCATATGATGGGATGAACCAGAATCTGTTGGATTACTGAGAGGGGGGGTGAATCAATAATAGAGAAATTTAATCCTTTTTAACCATATAATCCAAGTGTTATATCAATGAAGAATATCATCCAATAACTGCATAGTAAATAAACAATGAAAAAATGAACAATCATACACATACACAGTACACCAGTGTTTTACGTGGAAACCTAAATTGGGAGAAAACCACAGAATGCTTTTTCTTATATGTCTTGAAGAATTACATTCATTGGAAGCACCAAATTCCATTGTTTTCCAGCTGCAACTAGAAGGAGGCTCCAACCCCCTAGTTTCTCAGGCTACAACCCGAGGGAAGCTCCAAATCCCCAATTCTCTGGCTACAACCAGAAGGAGGCTACAACCCCCTATGTTCTCCGGCTACAATCAGAAGGTGGCTACAACCACCTGTCCTTGCCCCGTCCTGCCACCCTGAAGTAGAAGTAGAATTATGGAACCACTGTCATACTATCACTGTGAGATATACCGTTGTAAACATGTACCAATAAATCCGAACCATGCATCAACCATGCATCAACCTGTATCTCAACCTGTAATCAACCTGTACCATAAACAAGTGCATCAACCATGCCCCAACCTGTAATCAACCTGTACCATAAACAAGTGCATCCAACCATGTACCAAGTATGTACCAATCATGTGTCAACTACTCATCAACTATGACTCATCAATATGTACCAACATCATCTACCATACACCTCATGTATGTGCCAACTCATCAACTACTTGTCTCAACCATGTACTCAACATGTACCTTAACCAAAAGCCCTCATCAATTTCATCATCCAAATATGATTTGTAGCTCTGTAATAGACCTGATGTATATGATTAAATTCTTGCAAACCTTCCTTAACTTTAACAACAAGAGACTAGCATTTTCATCAAACTTTTCTTTAGTCTCACATGCCTAGTTTTGGATTAGTCAACAACCCTAACTTGAAGTAATCATAACTTTGAACCTATAATGTATAAAGATCTGAATCTGATACACAATGTTCTTCAGTTTTTTTTATGCAATTCCTCAAAGTGTCACTGCTTGGAACCTCTCAGAAAATGATTTATAGAAAAAATGACATACCTTACTGAATTCTGGCTTATTCTACAGAGAGATCTTGTAGAGCATGCCCCACACTAAATATTTGATGAATTTATCCGAAACTATTACAAAACATACTAAAGAATGTATCCTAACCAACACATTTGGTCTCACTGAATTTGGATCCGTTATGAAGAAGTTATGACGTTTTTACCCGAAACACATGTTTTTGACTAGTTTCAGGACTGGCCACAAACTCTATTTTCCATGGACTGTAACTCCCAAAATACAACAACCCACAAGCTTAATTTTGTACCACAGATACTTGGATATATTTTCGTAATGGCATAGCATTTTCATGGTCTGAATTATTATAGAAAAAACATTATAGCGAAAATGGTGAGATGACCTGTAAATAACAGACCTTAGAAAGCACCATCAAAATAATTTATCTTTCCTTGCATTTCAACCTTCTTTTATTCACCTTGCCTCAGAATTTCAGCTTAGATATCCTTGGTTACTTCAGACACCTATAGATATTCAATATGCTCAAGTGTGATTAAAATGTGAGAGCCTTGCCTCTTATTTATACTCTCCAAGTAGCTTCTTTAGAAACATCTTCTAGGTCACTTGGCCCCACTTTCCTTATTTTAGGGTTAACCCACTCCTAATTTATCCATTAAATTTATTATTGAAATAATTTATTTTGTATTCACTTTGAATTATAATACACTCTTTACTTCACTTTATTATTTACCTTTTAAAATCTCTTAAACCACTTTGACTACTTTGACCTTTTGGAGCTTCTAGATGACATACGAGGGTCCTCCAACTTTGTAAGGCCATAAATCTCAAACCGTGAGGAGTTATGTGATGTTCCACATACCACCAGAAATGGCATGACATGTACTATCCATATAGAATAGTATTTTCTAAAAATATATCATAAATCACACTGTTATCCATCAAACAAACTTGGGTCCATTACACAAACCTGGGGTCTCCAACTTCTCATGGCCATAACTCTCTAACTATGAGGAGTTATGTGACGTTCTACATACCACCAAAAATGGCATGAAAAGCACTATCCATATAGGATAGTTTTGCTGAAAAATTCAGTATCTTTCAACTCATTATTCCAAAATTAAGCATGGGTTCTCTTACTCCGCAAAGCGTCTTCCTGTGAGGGCTTTCACCATAAGGGGACCACTTTGGAGTTCATCCATATTTACTTATTATCAACCATGACAAAACAACAATGAGTCATATTTACATCAAAAAATATTGGTTACACTACCCAAACCTTTGTGCTACATGGATTTCTTCAAGGTTTGACATCAATGACAACCAACCTTAATCAACAATCTCTCCCTTTGGCATTGATGGCAACACTCTGATGCAACATTGAAATGATATCACTCATGCTCCCCCTGGAACCATGCCTCTGTCCTATGGATCTGATAAATCTGCTCCCCCTCGAACCATGCCTCTGTCCTCTACATCTCATAAATCTCTCCCCCTTTGTCATCAATGACAAAGGTATCTTTCCATCCGGGGCTGCTCCCCTTGACTGAACTATCCTCTTATGGTGATTCCACGTGTACATCTAAGACACATAAAATAAGCATTCAAAAATAATTCAAAAAGCATTCATTTTGGAGTAGAAATAACTCCAAGTCTTTGGCGAAGATATTCAAAGGCTTCCCATGGAAGTGGTTTTGTAGAGATGTCTGCCACTTGTTCTTTTGTGCCCACATACTCAACTTTGATGTTCTTTTCTGCAACATGTTCCCATAGAAAGTGATACTTGATTGGAATGTGCTTCATCTTGGAGTGCATCACCGAGTTTTTTGAGATACTGATGGCACTTGTATTATCACAATATATTGGAATGGGCTCATCATACTCAACCTGTATATCTGTTAAAGTTTGTTTCATCCAAAGAACCTGTGTACAACATGCTTCTGCTACAATATACTCTGCCTCGGCTGTAGATAGAGATACTGATGATTGTTTCTTGCTCAGCCATGATACTAAACACTCACCCAAGTAGAATGTTGCTCCACTGATGCTTCGTTGGTCATCAATACAACCTACCCAATCTGCGTCTGTGTAGGCAATTAGTGATGGATCATTTCCTTTTGGATACCATAGCCCAAACACTTTTGTTCCTTTGAGATGTCTGAAAATCCTCTTCACTGCTAATACATGTGATTCCTTTGGTGCGGCTTGAAATCGTGCCACCTGTCCAACTTCTTGCATTACATCTGGTCTGGATGTTGTCACATACAATAGGTTGCCAATCATTGACCTATATTTCCTTTGATCTGTAGACTTAGAATCATCATCTTTGCTCAACTTGCAACTGGTTTGCATGGGAGTGACAACTGGTTTGCAATCTTCCATTCCGAACCTCTTTAGCATTTCTCTGATATACTTGGTTTGAGAAATAAAAATTCCTTGGTTTCTTTGACATATCTGAAGTTCCAGAAAGAATGATAGTTCTCCAAGTAGCGACATTTCAAATTCTTTCTGCATATCTTTTGCAAATTTCTGGCTTAACCTATCATCATCACTACCAAAAATAATATCATCAACATAAACTTCAATTAATAAAATATTACCTTGACTTACCTTGATGTAGAGGTTGTTGTCTGCACTTCCTTTTCTGAACCCTGCTTGTTGCAGATAGTTATCCAGTCTGGAGTACCATGCTCTAGGAGCCTGTTTTAGAGCATACAAGGCCTTCTTTAATTTACACACATAATCTGTGTTCTTTGACAACTAAAATCCTTCTGGTTATTCACTGTAGACTTCTTCTTCAATTTCCCCATTCAGAAAAGATGATTTTACGTCCATATGATATACTTTAACATTTTTGGAGCATGCATAAGCTAAAAGCAAACAAATTGCTTCCATTCTGGCAACTGGGGCAAATGTCTCTTCAAAGTTGATTCCTTCAATCTGAGCATATCCTTTACATACCAATCTAGCTTTATTCCTTGTAACTTGTCCATCTTCATTCAATTTATTCCTGAAAACCCATTTTGTGCCAATCACATTCTTATTTTTTGGTCTTGGAACTAATTCCCAAGTGTCATTTTTCTCTATTTGATCCAATTCTTTATCCATGGACTTATTCCAAAATTCATCCTTGCTGGCTTCTTCAAAACAATTTGGTTCAATTGTAGATAAGAGTGCTAGATGTGTTTCTTCTGGTGAACATATTTTTCTTTTAGTCTCAACCCCTGCATCTTTTTTTCCAATAATCTGATCTGAAGGATGATTCTTTTGTACTCATTTGCTAGGTTTTTTTGGAGATACTTGCTGAACTTTCTCTTCTACTTCTGTAGGATTCTCTTCATCTTCGTCTTTCTCTTCTACTTCTTTTTCATCTTCTTCTTCGAAATTTTTTTCCATTAATTTGTTTTCTTCTTCCTTTGATTTTGGTCTACCCGTTTCATCAATTGTTACGTTGATGCTTTCCACAACTTTGTTTAATCTTAGATTGTAACACTTGTATACTTTCCTTGTACTTGAGTAACCAACAAGTATTCCTTTGTCCACATGAGAGTCAAACTTTCCCATTCTTCCATCTTCTCTTTTGATGTAGCATTTGCTTCCAAAAACTCTGAAGTGCTTCACATTTGCCGGTCTTCCTTTCCATAGCTCGTAGGGAGTTTTACCAGTGTTTTTTATGAGCATTACTCTATTTTGAATGTGAACTGTTGTATGCATTGCCTGTGTCCAAAAAATATCTATCAACTTTGAATCCATTATCATTGTTCAAGCCATTTCTTGTACTGTCTTGTTCTTTCTTTCAACAACTTCATTCTGTTGAGGTGTCCTAGTGACGGAGAATTGCCTTTTTATTCCATGATCTCTGTAGTAGTCCATAAATTCCCTTGAGGTGAATTCTCCTCTATTATCTGATCTTAAGCATTTGATTCTTGAATCCATCTCATTTTCAACTATTTCCTTGTAGATCTTGAAGTTTTCAAAAGCTTCTGACTTGTTCTTGAGAAATCAAACTGCAGTCATTCATGTATAATCATCAACTAATATCATAAAGTATCTCTCATCTTTTAAGCCTTTTGTTGTAGTTGGTCCAACTAGATCAATATGAACAATTTCTAGTGGTTTTGTTGTTGAATATTCCTTTGATTTGAACCTGGTCTTTGTTTGCTTTCCTTGTTGGCAATGCTTGCATAAAGTGTTGGTTGGTTTCATGATCTGGGGATTTTCTCTGAGTGCTTCTCTTTTGCTGACTTTGACAAGGTTATCAAAATGCACGTGACCCATTCTTCTATGCCATAGAAAACTTTAATCTTCCTTTCCTAGACAACACTTTTCATTTCTAATTTTGCTTAACACATATATGTTGCTTGAAGTTCTTGTAGCTGTAGCGACCAATTTCCCTAAACCTTCTTTTCTTATCTCACAGTTTTGTGAATCGAAAGTAACTTTATGACCTTGGTCGCACATTTGACTCACACTTAAAAGATTGTGTTTCATATCTTCTACTAGTAGAACATTTTCTGCCTTTTCATTCTTGTTCCCAATTCAGACTGTGCCTTTTCCAATGATTTTGGCCGAATCATCATTTCCGAAGGAGACAGATCCATCTCTTTCCTTTCGTAATGTAAGAAACTTGTCTCTATCACCTGTCGTGTGTTTTGAACATCCACTGTCAACATACCAACCACGTTTCTTCTATTTAGCTTGTAGAGAGACTATGCATTCTTCATTGCTATATTGATCTTGCTTTCTTATCCATGTCATTTTCTGAGGTTCTTGTTTGTGACTCTGTTGGGGTTCTTTAGGAGGGACTGTCATTCTACAATTTTTGGCCATGTGTCCAAAATTGTTACATTTGTAACATTCCACTTCAGTGTTCAAAGATTCAAACTTGCTGTAAATTCTTCTTTGTGTTTCACCAGGTCTTCTTGAATAACCCCTTTGTGTATGGCTCTCAAAGTAGTTATTGTTCCTGTTGTGAGCTCTGCAATTTACAACTTTATGTACAAAATTATTACATGCATAACATAAACCAAAAAATATAGTTTGATACCTGGTAGTTGAAGATCTTCTGAAAGGAGGTGCTCTTATGAATCCTTCTTCTTCTTGAGGCCTGTCTATTTGTTGTTGATTCTGAAATCTGAATATTCTCGGTGGAGGGGTGTGCCTGTAATCTTCCTTGTATATATTTTTATACCCTTTGATTGTTTCTGCATAGATTTTTGGATTTCTTTCTTGCTTTGTTGTTTTGGAGCTTGATCCCTTTTCTGTCTAATTGTATCCAAGTCCGGACTTGTCAAGATGAGATTTTTGACTACTAATAATGTTATCCAGAACTTTTGAGCTATTCTGCATATTTTTCTTTTGAATATCCTTTCTTAGTGTTCCCATCTCTGCTTTCAAATTTCCAATGATCATGTCCTTTCCTTCTAGTTGTTCTTTGAGTGCCTCTTCAATTAATTTATCTTCTTCTATTTGAACCTTTAATTTTGTGATCATTTGTTCTTGTTCTTGAGTGTCTTTTTTCTTATCTAGTTCTGCTTGTAGTTTCTTGTTTTTCTTCTTTTCTCTTCTGATAACTTCTATGAAACTCATTAATTCTTCTCGGAAGTCAACTTCTGCCTCTTCAATTTCTTCTTCATATGCTTCTTCATATTCTTCTTCGGAGTATTCTTTATGAGAGTCTTCTACTGCCATGAATAGAACTCTCCCCGTTTGATTGTCACTGACTTCATCTTCATTTGATGATGAGATGTCTTCTTAGGTGGAAAAACTTTTCTTGAAAACTTTCTTTGTAGTTCTTTTACCTTTATATGTTTGTCTACCTTTTGAGTAACCTTCATCATTTCTCTTTTCCTTATGAGGACATTTGTTAGCAAAATGACCAATACTATCACAATTAAAACAAATTAAAGGAAGCTTACCTCTATACCTACTGTTGGTTCCCATGTTCAATCTTTTGACGAAGTTGGCCACTTCTTCATCATCTTCTGAGACATCGATGTTGCTGCTATATTCTTCTTGTTCCTTTTTCTTTTTCTTTGATCTTTTGGATACTTTGAAGGCTGCTTCTTTTACATTTGAATTTTCCTGTTCAGTTCTCATCTCATATGCTGCGAAGATTCCATGCAGTTCATCCATGCTTATTCAGTTTAGATCCGATCTTTCTTCTAGTGATGATATCTCAGGGTTGAATCTCATAGGAAGAGATCTTAGTTCCTTTTGAACAATTACAAATTCTTCGATTTCTTCTCCCAATCCTATGATTGCATTCACTGTTTCACCGACTCATAAGAAGTAGGTTGCAATATCTTCATCTTCCTTCATTTTTAGTTATTCGAACTAACCTTTGTAAGTTTGAAGCTTTGCTGTTTTGACTTTTGAATCTCCTTCATAAATATTTCGAAGCTTGTTCCAAATCTCCTTAGCAGATTTACGATGTGCAACTTTGGTGAATACTGTATCATTGAGACCATTCAAAAGTGCATTTTTGGCTTTGAAATTATTCTCATCGAGTTTTACTGCTTTGTCATTTGTTGGTGGAACTGCTGGTGTTGTGTATCCATCTACAATTGATTGCCAAACTTGGAATCCCTGTGCCTGTATATATGTCTTCAATATTATGCTCCAAAAAACATACTTCTGTCCATAAAACTGTGGTATTCCATTTTTATACGAGTTGGTACTCTCCATGATCTACCTTTCAGTGGTTAAACTGATTTCTGAAGGAACCTGCTTTGATACCAATTGTTGGATTACTGAGAGGGGGGATGAATTAGTAATAGAGAAATTTAATCATTTTTAACCATATAATCCAAGTGTAATATCAATGAAGCATTATCATCCAATAACTACATAGTAAATAAGCAATAAACAAATGAACAATCATACACATACATAGTACACCAGTGTTTTACGTGGAAACCCAAATCGGGAAAAAACCACATAATGCTTTGAAGAATTACATTCATTGGAAGCACCAACTTCCTTTGTTTTCCAGCTGCAACTGGAAGGAGGCTCCAACCCCATAGTTTCTCAGGCTACAACCTGAAGGAATCTCCAACTCCCCAATTCTCTGGCTACAACTAGAAGGAGGCTACAACCCCCTATGTTCTTCGGCTACAACCACCTGTCCTTGCCCCATCCTGCCACCCTGAAGTAGAAGTAGAATGATGGAACCACTATCACACTATCACTGTGAGATATACTGTTGTAAACTTGTACCAATAAATCCGAACCATGCATCAACCTGTACCTTAACTTGTAATCAACCTGTACCATAAACAAGTGCATCAACCATGCCCCAACTTGTAATCAACTCGTACCATAAGTGCATCCAACCATGTACCAAGTATGTACCAATCATGTGTCAACTACTCATCAATTATGACTCATCAATATGTACCAACATCATCTACTATACACCTCATGTATGTGCCAACTCATCAACTACTTGTCTAAACCATGTACTCAACATGTACCTCAACCAAAAGCCCTCATCAATTTCATCATCCAAATCTAATTTGTAGCTCTGTAATAGACCTAGTGTATATGATAAAATTTCTGCAAACCTTCCTTAAATTTAACAACAAGAGACTAGCATTTTCATCAAACTTTTCTTTAGTCTCACATGCCTA
>ML814552.1:39072-58366 GCA_009831015.1 Picea engelmannii | reverse complement strand
TTGTGGAGCCTGATTATCTTCCTGATTTATAGGTCTTTTACTTTCAGCCGTGTTTATACCCCATGAAGTATTTACACCCCAGAAGTATGTACACTCTTCCACGCGGGGGAGTGCAGAGGGGGGGTACCCCCTTTGCGGGGTCCA
Organism: Picea engelmannii; assembly: GCA_009831015.1. Lineage (NCBI taxonomy): Eukaryota > Viridiplantae > Streptophyta > Pinopsida > Pinales > Pinaceae > Picea > Picea engelmannii. Next base: position 58,222 of record ML814552.1, on the reverse strand, counting down.
GGGGGCCTATCCCCCCGGCTGGGGGGTCTAGGGGCAAGTGGGCCCCCAGCGGGGGTTTAGGGGCAGCGTCCCCCGATGGGGGTTTAGGGGCGAAGCCCCCGAAGCAAAAATTTCCTTGTAAAAGTATATTGTAATTTCATTGTAAATCTGGACCGTTCATTATAAGGTCGCAGATCTAACAGTAGAGATTATGTTAGGGTTTTTTTTCCCTAGAAGGAAACCCTCTTTTATGAGGGAAATGTATCACAGCTATGGATGGTGGTGAATATTGTATTCTGAGAGAGGAGACTGTGAGAGAAAGAAGATGAAGTTACAACGGGGTTTTGCTGTAGGTTGTATCCCTTCATTTTGCTGGATAATAATAAAGGAAGGACCTGGCAATTTCTCTGGTGGATGTAGCCCACACTGGGTGAACCACGTAAATATGTGTCTCTCTTGTATTGTGTGTCTTCTGTGTTTTGGTTTTGCATTTGTTTTATTTTATTGCTCCGCGGTCCTGTTTTTCTAACAAAAGGTACGACCACAAATTCGTATCAGTTTCAGGAGGCTATCTTGCGGCTTACTTTTTGAAAAAACAGTGAGGAATCTCGCCAAATGGTTGAAAGCCCACTTGCAGAATGGTTCGATTTACTTTTACGCAGGCTGTTTCCTAAAAACGTAATAGTTTTGGAGAAATCACTGCTGAAAGGTACGACCACGGATTTAGCTCGTCGAAACTCCAATTTTCCTTATTATTTGGCTTGTCTGGATTGCTTCAAGCAACATAGCTCTGATACCATGTTAGTGTTTCATGGAAACCTACACAGGAGATCTAGCTAAAACATGCACAAACAAAGCTTATCAAGAAAAGGAAGAGAGATACACAATGAAGAATGAGAATCAATGCATATTATTATCTTATCAATGAGTAAGTGATCTTCACTCATATAGGTAATGACATCCTATAATTAGGAATGCATGTATAATAGTGATGGTCTAAGATTAGAAAGTCTAAAATAGAACTAGTCAGTTAACTCCTAATGAACTAGTGTTAATCCCACTGAACTAGTTTGTCGAAAATATAAATTTCTCCAACACTTGTTGCATGCTAGACAACCCATGTACATACGCTTGTTGCACACTAAACAACCCGTGTATACCTCCAAAATTTGCAAAAATTAAAAAGTTGTAAAGAATTCGATGGAATTTACAGGTTATTTGAGGTTTCCCAACCAATTCACCTGCTATAGCCCGTCCCCCAACCGAATAACCATCCTTTTGTAATATAAAAGGTGGTATTTAGGTCTCATTCCACACTCAAGCATTAGAACAGTGAAACTCTGCCCAAATTCCATTTCCTTCTTTGCCCAAGCATTTGCAACCTTTTGTGAGTTATCGCCACAACTTTCCCTCTCTATCCCCTTTTCTTCCATACAATCCATTCCCTTCCCTTTGAGGTGATTAGTAGATTGTTAGAAGAGGATTATTGAAGGTGCGCTTGGAGAATTGTCAAGAGGAGCCCGGACCAGGCTTGCGGAGCATTGACCTGCAAGGATTGTAAGTTTCAATATTTGATTAATGAATAAAAGAATATCTTTTCCTTGTCCCAAATGATGGTTTTTAATGTCTTTTCTTTGATTTATACATAACAATTGATATCTAACTCTAATTTATGAATATAAATAACATGCTTGTAGCTTTGTTTGCCTAGTTGTGGATGCAGGTCAACTTTGGGAGAAGACTTGCAGCCTTGGGAGCTACATAGCTTGAGGAGATCATCACCAAACGTTGGATAAAAGGTACAATTTCTGATCTATTCTTTCATTGCTTTCTATTCATCTATTTTGGTATGTTTGGGGTAGTGTAGAAATTAGATTGACTTTTAGGGATTCATTTGCTCTATCTATACTTTAAACCAAGATATAGTTATAGGGTGATTTTTTCGCTAGCAGAATTGGCGACTCCACTAGGGAGTCTCTTTAGGGTTTTTAGGGAGGTTTTTTTGGTTGTTGATTGGCTTCTTGATTGAATTTTGAGTATCAGTCAAGTTTACTGAGTTTTTTTAAGTGACTCTGGTCACTTGCAAGGTGCATACTAGTTTTCCCTGCCATGTTAGTCCGCCTTGTCTTTTTATTTTTGAAAAGTGTCAGAGGTGTATGCTCCCTGTTTTGGGTCAGCCCACATGCATACACACTCTGCACAATAGATAACCCATGTACATAAGCAGGCTGCTGATGCAACAACCCATGTCTCTGTGTCTTGAAAGTGTTTTTTAACGAAGAGAGAGTTTGTCTCTTTCCTGATAGAAGTTTGGACTTCTCAGGAATTTCTTGAACCTGTCAGAGTCTCTGTCTTTGGCCATAACTTGGGTTAAAGTTTCGGTTAACTTGTTCCTTAGTTTTGTTTTGTTTTCCCTAAAAGGTTTAGAGTGAATTGTCAATTTTTAGATCCTCCTTTTGGTTTCTTACTTGAATCCCTCCGATCCGCAGTTGGCTTAGGGTCTTTATCAGTCTTGTTTTTAGTTTTCTCTTTGTTCCTGTTTCTTGCTTTTGAAAAACAAAAAAAAGTTTTTACTTCAGTTTTTCTCATTTAAGCAGTTTGAAAAAAAAAATATTATTTTTTTGCATTTAGTTTGGTAAAGTAGTCAAAGTTGTTGTTTGTAGAAGAAAAAGAGCCTTCGTTTCAAAGTTCTTTTGATTTCTTGAAATACAAGTAATTTTTTCTTAGTCAAACAAAATCATTTTTTAGGAAACTTTTAATTTAAAGATCTTGAAACATTGTTTAGAAAAGTTGAATTTTACAAACAGTATTTAGAAGCTTTGCTTTAAATTCGAAGTATCTTTTGCTTTCAAATGCTTTAAAGTTCTCTTCCTTATTTGTCTCTTTATAACACCATTAGTTGCACTACCACACCCTTTGTGTAAATCAAGCCTTAAAAATAACGCTTAACCTACAATTTATTAAACTTTCAGTTTGTAGGGTTCACTGACTAGTTTAGGGTTTTAGGGCCTTGAATTAGGTGTGAAGAGGAAACTCTTCAAGACCACTTTAAAAAAAACATTGGACTCTGAGATAGAGAGTGTCTTAAGTCCAGCGTCATAAGAGTTAGCCGGGACCCCCCTCTAACATAGGGGATAAAAACGAGGTCACGTGAGGAAAGGCAGATGAGGTAACCCCTCCAAAGCCGGACTAAATGTAGTGGGGATTGTATATTGAGGGTCTTTCTTGGGAACAATAATGATTGCATTTGCCTATGGAGCTTCGTGGACCTTAAATCTGTTCAAGATCCTCAATTTTCTTCTGGACCAATTGCTCTTATCACCCTTGAAGAGCTTCGGACTTGTTATCTTGCTCATTACGATCTGCCCGACTGTTGATTGTACTAGCCTGGTGAATGAATGCGAGCTGACAACCTAGTTGTCCATATTTTACGGACTTACATAGGTGACTGCAGGGGTATACCATGGTACCTAGGGCAGACGTCAGATCACGCTTCATAAAGTATACCTGAAGGGTGCTTCCGTGTTCGAGTTGCACTTACACCAGTTAGTTGCTCTAGTGTCGATTGGTGTAACCATCCTTCCCACTAGTTAGTCGACTATTTGATTTATATTTAGAAAATTCTTTTAGTGTGTGCTTCATGTTCTACGCTAGTCAAGCCTTACTGTGTCATTTAATCATTTCACAAAGTGGAAGATCAACAATTTCGTTGGTTGTGAAGGCTTCAGGACCTGTCACCAGTTACTTTGGAGCCACCTCTACTACTGTTGAGGTGAAGACATGATCAAGAAGGATTGTTCAAAGTGACCAGGCCACAAGAAACTATGCTCGAGCCTGCTCTGAGGGGAGACTTTCCAGCACCGGAGGAATCCATCGCTTTTGACCTTGAGACATAAGGTTTCAAGCCAGTAAATCTTCCTATTATTGACTTGTCAGTGCTCACTTTAATTAATATTGTCCCTCCTGAGGTGACATCTTCTGAGCGCCAATTAGTTCTACGAGTGGAAATGAAAGAAAATGATGCTACCTCGTCCGAAAGTCCCCATACTCCTGTTATGGATACTACTGGAGGAGGCATTGTACCTCCTCTGCCACCTTCGCTAGTCAAGACCTCAGTTTTCTTGACTCCAACGACTTCGGGCAGTGGTCCGATAGCTTTAATGACTTCGACCACTATTTTGTTTACTCAGAACGCAACGAGCACTCCCTTCTCATATGGGATGCCCAACTTTGATACAAATTCGGTTCTTACTCATTCTACCTTACAGACCATGGGTTTGGGGGAAGGGAGCACTAATTCTCCCTTGCAAGGGTCAACCGCGGGCACTACTACCCCATTTAATGCTATTCCTTATGGTGGGGGTCATATACCTCCTCCGTCCCCTTCGCTCAGCGGTGCTTTCCAGTAGCCAATCAAGCCTAATGCTAATTATAGCTTGTTTGCTGGAAATAGTTTAGGACCTTTGTCTTATATGACGCCGATGGGATCTTGTTATCGGACTAATCGGTAGGTGCATACACTAACAGATCTCCCTAGATCCACCTGGATCTAGAACAAAACAGGATAGGACATGACTCTTTCCCTAAGTTGTAATCATTGAATTTGCTAATAGGAAGGAATAAATAACGTACCTTTGTATCACTTCCTTAGGTCTCTGTTGTTCCTGCTTCGCTCCAGTGCTCTCGTGAAGTCAATTCCAAGACAACGCAAACCAACCAAAGTGAAGATAGTAAAATATATTCAACGTCAACTTATGCATATGATCAAGAAATTACACAATAAAGTAAAATAGACTTTATGGGAAAGGGACATGCCGCTGTATCATATTAATTGAAAATAGAAGATACAACCTGATTGCCTTGATGTTGCGAGCTTCCTTTCAGTGACCCTTGTTTCCAACACACACACTTGCTCCGAACTTTCATGAAGAAGATCCAATTCCTCTTGATAGACCAAATAGAGCCTTCAAGCTTCTGTCAAAGCAGGGTTCTTCACACAATTCTTTCACCAATTCTTCATTCAATCTTGCTTAACCTTTTCAGTGAGAAATATTTCAATATATAGGAGAAGGTGAGATGGTTACATGGATGAGGATGATCCCATCAAATCTGAGAAGTCAGTAAAATGACAACCATACGAATGCCAACTTATTTTCTAGAAGATTCCCTTCTAGAACCCTCGAGACCTCTTCTCCTTTCCAAGCTTAAAAATAGGTCCGCACCCTGTGTATGGAGAAAACTGCGAGAAGTTCGCACTCTAAGTGTAGGTGGCCTACGAGAATGAGGGATTCTCGCACCCTAGGCCATAGGTAGCCTGCAAACTCACTTTGAAAATATGTTTTTTGGAAGGAGAGAAGGGCCACTTTTCTCAGGCAAAAAGTCCTTTTTGGGAGCTTGAATACACCATTGTTAAGATATTATTAGAGTAACCACAATCACGTGTAACAGAATTCCCCCCAAAGTATGAGGCTAGAATCTGTGACAGCCGAAATACTTTGTAAATTGCGTGTGTGTGTTAGAAACCAAGAGCGCACCTAATCGAAAATCTGCAAACAACCAAGAATCTGCAGAATATAATACCATTTTTGAGGTAGGTGTTGGAGCCGCCTTTGTTTTTTCTAGCCCGTCTCGAATTTCATGTCTTAATGCTCGAAATCGAAATATGGTTTTCGTATTTTCCATCTGTGGTTTCAAAATCTCTGAAGTTTTATCACGCAAGCAACAATAATTATTGTACTCTCGAGGCGAGTCCTACTTTTCGTCAAAATTTTCCCCCCTTTGTTCTACCTCAGGTTTTTGTATGTTGGATGATATAGATCACATAGTTCACAAGTCCTGAGTAGCGAAACGACAAAAATCACTTTAAAATTTTAACCAGGGCAGTAACGAGAGTAAAATTTTCCTAAATCATGATTAAACATCATCGGGTTTTTGCGCCTCGACGTTCACTAAATCCAAAATTCTTATCGTAGTAACCCCGATAGCTGAAACCACAAAGTCCGTATTTTAGTAACCCGGTCAAGGTTAAAGGTAAAAGCTAAGCCATGGTTAAGTTCTGTCGGCAATTCGCCACTCGGCGTGTTCTCTTTCGAAAAGCTACACTGTCTAAGCCCCGAGTCGCGAAGACGCGATAAAGGTAGGAACATAATTAATTGAAAACTCAATCCGAATTTATCCTCCCTTTTAAATAAAACGTATCATCGCGATCTCGCAGTTTCGCGACTCGGCATGCAAACTTCCCGGAAGTTATACCTTCGAAGCTTCGAGTCGCGATATGATGATATAAATAATTATGTAATTAATTAAGCGCCTAATCACAATTACATTTTTATTAACCAAAGTCAATCATCGCAATTTCAGGGGTTAGAGTTCAAAGGGTTAAAGCAAAAATTCCCGATACAACGAGTACCAAAAGATTAATTAACTTTGGTAAAGCCGGATTAATTAAGCTAAATCAGTATCTTCCGTGTTTTGATGCTTGCACAGTTTACGATGTAGTCTTAATTCTTCCTTGCGCCAACTGACATTTCAAATCGCCAAAATTTATGGCATTAATTAGAAATAAGGAGAATTGACAAATAAAGATTTGGATTTTTATTGCTAAATTTATTTCTAAACGTGATTTGACCGATCTGTCCTTAAAAAGTACCGAGTTTTCGAATATATAGAGCTATTGTTCGTTATAACAAATTCATTTTTATAATATGCAGAGCACACTTTCTCAGCGAGCTAACTTCTATATGTATACATATTTTTATCGCAAAAGAGCTAAAGCAGGATCTCCCGACATGGACCCGCGAAAAGCATCTAAAGTCAGCGTTGAGGTTGTAGGACAAGGTTCAGACAACGTCACTGATACTTCACCTCGAAGTGTCGACTCTGTCCTGAACTGGTCGTTCGTTTCTGATGTTTTGCAGGCCGAATTGGTGGATTATTCTGACGATTCTAGCGACAATGAAAAAGACGACATAACCACCAAATATAAGATCGTCATTCAATCAGGAATGGATAAAGTAGCGGCTAGGCCACAACTACTACCCTACTATGATATGTTCTGATGGGCATTAGACCATGTGGACATACCAACCAGAACCATCATCAATGAACATAAGGTCACCATCGAGACTTTCAGACCTGAACATTTGCAAGCCATGTACAAGTTACCCACAACGTCCGACTTTACATATGGTGCCGAATTCTTGGAAGAATTCAAACAAAAGGAATGTGTGCAGTATGACAAGACTATGTCTAGCTTAATAAGAGATTGGGTTTCACACCCTGCGAAGTTCAGGGCAGACAGTAATGGTATATATTCAATAGCTTCCTTGGAACCACAATTCAAGTATGTAGCTATGATGATATGCAGACTATATGGGAGAGAGGACACCTCACATTTCTTTCTCCAATGGGTGCCTCTAATATATCAAATTGTCGAAGGCTGTTCTTTGGACTGGGCGAAAATGCTGTCTGATAGCTTGACCACTCAGGTTACAGAGTATCGGGCGCAGAAAGAGAGCGAAAAGATTTCTTCATTTTTTATGTCTGCATACATTATGGATGCCGTATGCTTTCTAACACCATTTCCCTTAATGAGATAGAGTTGGACTCCAGTAGAGGCTGAGCCCATCCACGTCTATCATTTGAAATTGTGGGAAAACAAAGCGGCAAATTTCGTATATGAAATCTTCAACTGGGTGATGGTACCTCTGCATGTCATTATTTTCGGCCACCCGCCACCCAGGATCTCAGATAGTATAGTGATGAATTTGAGTAGTATAGCTGACTGGTATGTAGAAGCCAAATTCTCATATCTCAGGGTTTTCGGGGCATCTGTTCCCCCACATGCATTACCATTATTTATCCCCGACAAGCTGGCTTGTCACGAAGTTGCTAGACAAACAGTAATTGGTGGCATCAGCAAGGAACTTAAAGGATACTCAAAGAAGGTATGGCCACCTTTTCCTATTCATTTAAATTCATATTCTTTATTAGATTTTGGGCATGCTAAATTTGAGGTAGCAGCCCTGGAAGACCTAAAATTGGTCCTCATTGAATTCAAGAAGCACGATCCGCAAAGGGTCGTGAGTAATCATTTGGCCAGTTGCGGACTCAAGAGATTTGAACACGAAAATTCACCCTCGGATGAAATTTTCCGAGGCACAAGGTCTTATGCCGAGATTTTAGCTCGGATACAAACCTTGGCACCTGAAGAGAGGGCCGATGTTATGAAATTCCAAGAACATCGACACAGTTGTCTTCCCGCAGTATTACGGGGTGAGAATCCAAGTACAATGGAGGTGAAACAAAAAGATGTGACTCCCGGTCAAGAAAAACACCAGGACGGGGGAGAGCAAGCTAAGAGTCCGAAAACAGAGATAAAGACTCCCGACTCGCCGAAGAAGCAGACTCCGGTTACTACTCTGGGACAATTAGCGAAGCAAATCGGAGATCCTATCACATCAGTTACTTCCTTGCAGTCAACCCAGGGAAATATTGATGCAGGGTGGATCTTAAATGAAGAATTGAGGCCTATAAGGGTGGAAGAGCTCCCTCCAAATGAGTTCTTATTTGATAAGAAGAGAAAGGCAATGGTAAAAAGAGAATTCTATCAGGAAGGGGAAGCAACAACCAAGAAATACAAAGTTATGAATGATGGGAAGGACAAGAAGAATGAATAGTTCACAACGGAAATAGCTGGGACATTAGGGGCATATGCCACAATGAACCAATTTTCAGTCGGGGTTTTGAAAAACCAGCTGAAACGAAAAAATCGCCTCATCAAAACCCTAGAAGCCAGACTAGCAACAACAGCGGAAGCTGCCAAAGACCAGGCAAGCGTAGGAATAGAGCAAGCAAGGTTGGCCGATAAAAGTGAGATAGAGATGCTCAAGACTAAGCTCGAACAAGCAGAGCTAGTGGTTCGGGATGGTCAGATACAAGCGGGCCAGCAAAAAGACTTGATCAAACAGCGACAGGCAAGTGTGGAAATCGCTGAAAGTAAAGTTATAAATATCGGGATGTTTCAGTCCCAGGCGATGGAGATTCGGAGCAGAGTTTCGGCGGCCCAACAAAATTTACTCGCCAAGGTGGAGGCGATTCGGAACAACTGCTTGCTTGTTAATCAAGTTTTGGAAAATTTATCTGTTAGAGAAAGAGAAGCTGGAGCAGCACGGGTCGCTTTTCAAGAGGCTGTGATAGCTAAAAACAACAGAGAATCGAGAAGTACTCCCAGGTTTACCATTTCGGAGAAAACCAGAGGAAATATTCTGTTAAAGGAATGGGAACATAGGATCTCAGAAGGTAAGCTGCAAGCCAGGAAGGTAACGAAATCCTTAGAAGAGGCTTTCAGTTCTATAGATGGTAACCTGCTAGGAATTGATAGCGGAGGTAATGCCGAGGCATTGATTCAAATGAACATGGCAAAAATCTCACTTGATTTAAATGAAAAAGAAGAAAGAGATTCGGCTGAGATCTCACAAGTGACTATGGCAGACATAGTCCAAATAGATAAATGTATGATTAAACCAAGTGTGCAATTGTGCGCTATCAACATCATGGACAGACATATGGAAGACAGGTTACCGCAATTAGCCCGAGATTGTTACTCTTTGGAAGCCAATTGTCAAGCATAACCGTCAAGGCTGATATCTTAGTTGGTTGAAAGATGTGTCACCTGTATCGAGCATGCGCGAGGACAAGCTTCTGGCGCCAAATAAAGACATAGAAGAAGAAATGGAGTGATTGCTCTCCTCCCTATCATAACTGAAAATTTTGTAACGATTGAGATTCCATCTTATTGTAAAACTGTATAAATATACCATAGAAAGAAAGGAAAAGGGTTGGACCTTTTGTGTCAATTGTAACAGAGGTTTTACATTTTGAGAGTTAATATAAAGCAAATCTGAAGATTCTCAATTCTGTCATGACTGTGTTATGAGTTTGTTCTCTTGTATCTCATATTTCGTTTCATTTCATATTTGTATCTGATGAATGCTTCGCTATAACTTAGTACAACCTCTACTATAGTGAATGAATTTTTGGTTTTCTATATTGTTTACTGTTTTTCCTCTGTACCAGCTATCAGCAGGTATAAGACCAGTCAACATTTTCAGAATTCTATATATATTTTATGCTTCATTGGGTTATTTCTTTACATTTTTCTTCTTCTGTTTATACGTGAGATTCTCCCTTGATAGGAGCCTTACTCGATAGACAGCTAAATGTTTTCCCCCACCTCATACATTTTAGAAAAATATAACCCAGTTACGGGAAAGAGCCTTTGATTTGCATTCTCTTTTCATTCCTGAAACTGTAAACTCTCTTTTATACTACCGAATTGAGACAACAATTAAATTCTCCTTGTGGTTTCCTTATTTTACTGTTTCTCCACGACTGTCCCTGTACCAACACAGGCCAATATCAAACCCAAATTATCAAATCAAACACACATTGCCTTGAACCTTTTCGGTACTATTCTTAAAAAAACCACTACACGGATTGAACTCGAACGTTCATGGGCAGCGATTGAACAGGATATAAACATCTAGGAACAGTTGGAAGCTAGACAATGCCAACACAGAAATCATCCCTAGTTTCCCTTGCCGAAGGTTGACATTTCTCTTTTCTCTACCCTTTAACCACTTTCGGATGCCTGGACACTGTACTTCTAAGCCTTAAGTATAGACTCTGGAACAACATCTTTTTGGCGCTGTTGCCGGGGATTGAAGTTATGAAATCTTTTTCCCTGGGAAAACGACATTTTTCTTTTTGTTGAAAGTGTTACCCTTTGATAGTGAACAAAGAGTACACACCTTTTTTAAGGCTTTCCAATCTTTCACTTGGCGACTCCACAAATAATAAACTGGCATCCGGTCGAATGAATACCAGACAAAACCCGGATGGTAAGAACATTACACCCGTTATTGATCCCGAGAAGATTCTAAAGGTGAGAGGCTCTCTTAAGCCAACCACTGCAGTCTATAAGATTAAACATCCACAATTGAAGACTAAGAGTTCTTCCAAACCTTCAACTTCACACAGTCCTCCCTTTGATTCTGACGATCTAACGTCAAACTGCTCCGAAGTTAGGAGCGAAATTCATCCGACAATCCCCTTAGTACACAAAGGAAAGGGCCCTTTTGAAAGTTCGTCGGCAGTTGACATACTATCTTTTCTTCAGTTAAATTTCCTGACCTCACCTAATTCTGAAGAGTGTGTTACACATTCGGTTTCCACACCTGCTGGTTCTCCTGATTTCATCTCTTGCAAATCCAAGGAACCAAGTCCTCATGTTCCTTATCATTCATCATCAGGTTTTCCTCTTCACGAAGAAAATAAAGATTCCCTTTTAATTTTCCAAAACCCCCTTTACGACTTTCCACTAATAACGATGGCAGCCGCCAGAGGAGGAGGTGGAGGGGTTATCGGAGGAGGAGGGGGAGGAGCTCCTATAGGAGGAGCTGGAGGCCAAGGGCCTGTCCCCCCTCCCAGAGTGTTTGTGAAAGTTGCAGCCAGATACACTCCCTTGGTATTGCCCGTTCCTCTGCACGACCTTCCCGAAAATTATATAAAAAATTTGCCAAAATTCACTGGGGAAGGGGATTTGACCGCGGACGAACACATTAATTTATTTGATCAATTCACAGACATCCTAGGTATCGAACATGAGGATGTGTATTCGAGGCTTCTTGTTCAAACCTTCGAAGGCCAGGTCCGAACTTGGTTTCGGAGTCTACCTGCAACATCTATCTTGTCCTATGATGCCTTGGAAGATGCTTTCCTCAGACAATGGGGCGAAAGAAAAGACCACCTATATTATTTAACCGAATTTGGGTCTTTGAGAAAAAAGAATTTAGAAACAGTTATGGAATTTATTCAAATATTTAACAAGCTGTATAACAAAATCCCAGCCGAGGTTAAACCGTCCCAACCCGCAACCAAAGTAACTTTCGCAGGGGCTTTCGAACCGAATTTTGCACTCCTTTTGCGAGAAAGAAGGGGCACCACTCTAAACCGAATGCAGGATGACGCTGTAGAAATTGAGTCGAATATGATGGCTTCTGGTAAGCTTAAAGCTAAAATATAAATGGGAAACCGAGAAACCAAACGCTTTAGAGAACAAGTAGGGCCGTCAGGGTCTAATAGGTCCATAGATGACAAAGTAGATGATATGGCCAGGGTAATTAAGGAATTATCTAATAAAATATCCAGAATGGAGTTAGAACAGGCCAAAACTGATTCCTTCACCAAAAAGGATTTCAAGAGGAACCCTAACCCCCCGAACCTGCAAAGACAGATAAAAAATGAAGATCAAAAAATACAAGCTCCCCTAAAGAGAGAAAATTTTATAGGAGCGAACGATATCCAAGATTTCGGGGATTCGGATAATGATGTCACGAACTTTAGTGATGACTGCACACAACCCTATCTGACTAGAGAAGATTATGAAAAATCTCTAAACACTCAACAACCGTCGGTTAAGGGTGAAGAAAGTGATCATACTGACCTTTGTGGTTCTCAACAAGAAACCGAAATGATAATGGCCGAGGTCCAACCTAAGTACAACTTGAGATCTAAGAGTAAGCCCGTCTCAACTACTCAACCTAAGAAAATCCTCCAAAGAGGTCAAACTTATGAGCCTACTTCAGAAGAGACCCTATTGCCTAGCAACAAAACGAAAGTAGTAAGCACACAAGAGTCCGAAGTGGGAAAAGTTGAGACCCAAGCATAAGGAACTGAAACAGTAAATAAAATTACGCCTTAAACCAAGACCATGAGTGATAAAGCGGTCCAGATGAATAAGTCGGAAAGGAAGGATTCAGAAGTCTCAACCAAAGAAATAGACAAGGTGAGCAGAGCTTTCAGTTTTGAAAACGAGATAAATAAAATTAAGATACCAATCCCTCTGGTAGAATTAGCAAAAAACCCCGTTTATCGGAAGCCCATTACCAAAGTGATGGGTGTCCCAGAGCTAGAAAGCCAGTCTGACGTTTTAAACCTGGAAGATGAAAAACCTAACATCACTTTTGGTCCACATTTTGAAGGGGCCAAAGATACTATTGCTCCCTTTTATATCACTTTAAATGTATATGATCAATTGCTACATAATTGCATGTTAGACTCTGGGGCCTCCCATAACGTTATGCCTAAGATTATTATGGACAAGTTGGGTCTCCAGATCACCAGACCTTACGAAGATCTTTACTCTTTTGATTGAAGAAGGGTTAAGTGTATGGGAATGATAAAGGATTTAGTAGTTACCCTGGCACAGGTCCCGGTTAAGAGTATCTTGATGGATGTGGTGATTGCTGATATTCCCCCTAAGTATGGCTTACTGTTGTCTAGGTCATGGGGAGCCAAGCTGAGGGGTTCTCTTCGACTAGATATGACGTTCGCCACAATTCCTGTGTTTGGTGGGAAATTTACTCATTTGTACAGAGACACAAGGTTAGCATACACAGTAAGTGACCCTCAAAACTCGAACAATTTCCCTATTTACATTGCAGATCAAGATTTAGGAAATTGTATCTTATCTTTTGATGACAGTTTAGATGGTTGTCCAGAAGAAAATGATATAGAGCAGGAAGAGTCAGGTTACATGATAGAAGATCTGTGTAGCATTGGTGTCTGGAAAATGTTTTTTGACGGTGCCTCATCTTGTGAAGGGGCTGGTGCAGGAGTGCTTTTAGTGGCTCTCGAAGGAAAGTTCGTTGTTCCTTTTTCCTACAGAATGCAATGGGATATAGATTATAATAACAACGTATGTGAATACGAAGCGTTGGTCTTAGGATTAGAGTCTGCCAGGAAGCTTAAAATAAATAACTTAGAGGTTTACAGAGATGCAGAGTTAATAGTCAAACAAATAAATCGACAGTACCAAGCCAAGCATCCTGGATTAAGATCATACAGGAATTGTGCCTGGGATCTAATGGAAAACTTTTTCTCGTCTGTAAATGTCCACTTCATCCCATGCACAGAGAACTTACATGCTGATGGATTAGCTAAAGTAGCTTCAACCTTCTCTCCTCCCATGACTTTCAAATTGAAGTATCATATAGAAATTAGACACAGACCATCTGTACCAGATAACATCCATCACTGGAAAGTTTTTGAGGATGATGAGCAAATCAAGAAGTTTCTTGAAGCAATAGGTGATTTTTCTGAAACCCATGCAGATCAAGAAAACTAGAATGACAATATATGGATCATGCAAGAAGGGGAAGACCCTCAAACCTTTCAAGACAAAATCACAAATCATCGCATGCTAGTCCTTAAAAACAACCAGATTTCGAAAGGATTGATCCCTCTGGAAATAATTTTTGATCAAAATGACATACCTGTAAAATCCACCTTACAACCCCAACCAGAAGAAGTGGAGGACTGTGATTTAGGAACCAAAGAAGAATCCATGATGGTAAAAATATCCAAATTCCTCCCTCCCAAAATAAAAAGTAAGTATAAAGACCTACTCAGACAGTATAAGGATGTTTTCGCTTGGTCTTATGATGAGTTAAGGACATACGACACTTCCATAATTGATGACAAGATACCTCTAAAGCCCGGGGTCAAACCATTTAGGCAAAATCTTAGACAGATCAACCCCATTTTGTTACCTGTGATCGAAAAAGAAGTTAAGAAACTTTTAGACGTGAAAATAATAGTACCTCTGAGATACTCAGACTGGGTAGTAAACCTGGCCCTGGTCAAGAAAAAGAATGGGGAAATCAGACTGTGTGTGGATTTCAGAAATCTAAATAAGTTGTCTCTTAAGGACAACTATCCGCTGCCCAAAATGGACCATGTGCTAGAAAAGGTAGTTGGAGCCAACCGAATGTCTATGATTGACGGGTTCTCTGGTTATAATCAAATCACCATGAATGAACAAGATAGAGAAAAAACCTCTTTCACTACACCATGGGGTACATTCATGTATGATAAAATGCCTTTTGGTTTGATGAATGCAGGGACCACGTTCCAACGTGCTATGGACATCGCTTTCATCAGTGAAAGGGATAAGTTTGTAGTCATTTATCTTGACGATTTGATGGTTTTCTCTAAAACCGATGAAGAACACTTGATACATCTTAAACAAACATTCGAGAAATGTCGCAGGTTTGGTCTATCTTTAAATCCAAAGAAATCACATTTCGCCATGCGGGAAGGTAAGCTTTTGGGTCATATCGTATCTAGGGATGGAATCAGGATTGATCCTAAGAGGATTGAAGTGATAGATACTATAAATATTCCCAGAAATGTAAAAGAGATTCAATCTTTCTTAGGAAGAATAATTTTTTTACGAAGATTTATCCCGAATTTCACTGAGATTGTAAAAATGATCACAGGTATGTTGAAAAAGGACAGCGAAGTAAAATTGATGACCGAGGCCAAAGCATCGTTCGCACATATTAAGAAGGTCATAAGAAAGGCACTTGTGTTAGCGAGCCCCGACTATCTAAAAGATTTTCTTATTTTCTCATTTGCCTCCGAACTCACGATTGCCGCGGTGCTCCTACAAAAGAACGAAGAAGGTTTTGAACAACCGATCGCTTTTTTCAGCAAGAGCCTTAGAGACGCAGAACTGAAGTATGATATAATCGAAAAACAAGCGTACACCATGGTAAAAGAATTAAAGGCATTCAGAACATATGTACTACACTCCAAGATAATTGCGTACGTACCTACTAGTTCTGTGAAAGATATTTTGGTACAACCAGACAACGATGGAAAAAGAGGGCGATGGCTTGCCAAAATCCAAGAATTTGATCTGGAAGTCAAACCAACCAAATTGATAAAAGGACAAGGCCTGGCCAAACTCTTAGATGAGTCGAATTTCAGAGCCCTAGGTATCAATTGCCTACAGGAAGGCGACGAAGACATGAACCTGAATGAGCTGAATGAGCAAATAGGCCCAAACAAGATCAAAGAGAAGTTCATATCATCATGCTGGTATAGAGACATAGTATCTTACTTGCTAACTCTAAAATGCCCAAATGAGCTATCACCATCAAAATCCAGTACTTTAAAACTTCATGTGGTTAAATGTTGTATCGCCGAAAGTTAGCTATATTGGAAAGATCCACTCAGTTTCTTGTTAGTCTGTTTAGTCGAATCAGAAACTCAATGGGTTATAGACGAATTTCATGAGGGAGTCTATGGGGGGCATCACACTTGGAGAGCTACAGCTTACAAAATTCTGAGGGTTGGGTACTACTGGCCAAAACTTTTCTTGGACGTTAATGCCAAAGCCCGAGCCTGCAACCCTTGTCAACTATTTGCAGGTAAGCAAGAGCTCCCGACACTGCCTTTAGTTCCAGTCAAAGCTGAAGCTCCATTTCAGTAATGGGGTCTAGAATTCATAGGTGAGATTAATCCCCATTCCAGTGCTCAACATAAGTGGATCTTAACCGTGACATATTATTTTACTAAATGGGTGGAAGCCATCCCAACCAAAAGGGCAACAGACTCGGTGGTAATCGATTTCTTAGAAGACAACATTTTGTCTAGATTCAGTTGCCCTCGAAAGATAGTTACAGACAATGCCCAAGCCTTGCTTCTGTCAGAAGTATAACATCATTCTTGGTCATTCCACAACATATTACCCCCAGGGAAACGGATTGGGTGAGTCATCTAACAAGATCTTGGTAAATATAATCAAGAAAGTATTGGATGAAAACAAAAGGTCTTGGCATGTGCACTTAAAGTACGCATTGTGGGCGAATCGCATAAGCACAAAAAGGTCTATCGACATTTCACCTTTTCAGATGGTATATGGGATAGATGCCATGTTACCTATAAACCTAGCGCTTCTAGTGATGAAGTTATGGAAAGATCAAAATGAAGAACCCAATCATGTCACCAGGAGGATAAATAAACTGATTGAAGTTCAACAACATAGGGTCGAAGTAGACGAAAAGTTGCAGAAGTACCAAGATGACATGAAGGCATTATTCGACCGTAGAGAAAAGGACAAATATTTCCTCCAGGTGATTTAGTATTAAGGTGGTATGCAAGAAGGGAAGAAGCAACAAAACATGGTAAATTTGACCACCTCTGGTATGGACCATTCAGAGTCCCGGCTCTGGAAAGAAAAAATTATTTCCTACTAGAAAATATAGATGGTGAAATCCTCAATGCCCCTGTCAACGAGCGTTATCTAAAGCATTATATGACATAACAGTCGCCTAAAAAAAGAAAAGAAAAAAAAGAAGATATTTTGTGTACATATATATATTTTTCATTTAAGCATTACTTTTGATTTTCTTTTTTCCTTCATGAACTTTCGACACCTTTCAGATAGCCCCGATAATCTTCATAGTTGCCTCTTACAGGATTCCAGCTGCACACAAGACAAGCAGGAGAAGTAAACTGAAAGTTGGTGTCAGAAATAAATCGGCTTAAACAGGTGATACTCAAGAAATTTGATATTATGCAAAGAAATCAAAACGAAAAGGTAAAGATGAGATTTCCTAAAAGACATGTTCTAAAGGACTATTAAAGAAAACTGAGGTAACCTCATTCAAACAACAACATCGTCTTAACTGATAAATAATAGAGTTGTTTCTTTGTTTAATCGTCTACCAAAAAATAAGACAATCTAAACGATTCACCCAAAATTAAAAGCAGTCGGTCGAAGTAAAGTACCCCTGAAAAAGATCTACAAGAGTCAGTTTCGATTTTTTGACCTCTTTATTTTCAGTCCGTAGGTCACTACCTATCACCCTTTTCTATCTTCGAGTTTTACCTTTTAAAAAAGTCAGCATCTTTCCATTTCGCATAAGAAGGAATAAGAGTTTTTGTTTCAACCTCGTGAGCTTCAAAGTAGATTGTGGAAAGAAGGCGGGTCTTCACAACTCCTCGATCCCCTGCTAAATGAAGAGACGCTTAAAGTGATCCTAACTTTCCTAGGTTCTTCAACAATATCGAAGGATTGAGGCTTGCTCAAATAGAATGCCCTAAGAAAGTTATTTTCCCTTTTTTCCTAGAGAACAAAGGTGTTGTGAAGGTTAATGGAAGGTTGGTACTGAGTAATCAAAGTAAGTTGACATACCTATAATGCAAAATATTACACAGATATCAGCCCTGATACAAACTGATTGCCCCCATCTTCGCGCTCTAAAAAGTAAATTATAAGATAGGTGGTGAAAGGAAATTCAGAAATGATTGCCCCCATCTAGTCCAAGATGTTGGATTACTGAGAGGGGGGGTGAATCAGTAATAACGTAATTATAATCCTTTTTCTTCAAATGTTATAACAATGTAGAGTTATTATCCAATAATGAGCAGTAATAAATAAACAATCACACACATGCACAGTACACCAGTGTTTTATGTGGAAACCCAATTCGGGAGAAAACCACGGAATGCTTTTTCTTATATGTCTTGAAGAATTACATTCATTGGAAGCACCAACTTCCTTTGTTTTCTAGCTGCAACTAGAAGGAGGATCCAACCTCCTAGTTTCTCAAGCTACAACCTTAGGGAAGCTCCAACTCCCCAAATCTCTGGCTACAACCAGAAGGAGGCTACAACCCCCAATGTTCTCCGGCTACAACCGGAAGGTGGCTACAAGCACCTGTCCTTGCCCCGTCCTGCCATCCTAAAGTAGAAGTAGAATGATGGAACCACTATCACACTATCACTGTGAGATATACCACTGTAAAACTGTACCAATAAATCTGAACCATGCATCAATCATGCATCAACCTATACCATAAACAAGTGCATCAACCATGCACCAACCTGTAATCAACCTGTACCATAAACAAGTGCATTAACCATGCACCAACCTGTAATCAACCTGTACCATAAAAAAGTGCATCCAACCATGTGCCAAGTATGTACCAATCATATGTCAACTACTCATCAACTATGACTCATCAATGTGTATCAACATCATTAACTATACACCTCATGTATGTGCGCCAACTCATCAACTACTTGTCTCAACCATGTACTCAACATGTACCTAAATAAAAAGACCTCATCAATTTCATTATCCAAATCTGATTTGTAGCTCTCTAATAGACCTAGTGTATATGATCACATTCCTGCAAACCTTCCTTAATTTTAAAAACAAGAGACTAGCATTTTCATCAAACTTTTCTTTAGTCTCACATGCCTAGTTTTGGATTAGTCAACAACCCTAACTTGAAGTAATCATAACTTTGAACCT
>ML814552.1:5312-32151 GCA_009831015.1 Picea engelmannii | reverse complement strand
GCATCCAACCATGTGCCAAGTATGTACCAATCATGTGTCAACTACTCATCAACTATGACTCATCAATGTGTACCAACATCATTAACTATACACCTCATGTATGTGCGCCAACTCATCAACTACTTGTCTCAACCATGTACTCAACATGTACCTCAATCAAAAGCCCTCATCAATTTCATTATCCAAATCTGATTTGTAGCTCTGTAATAGACCTGGTGTATATGATCACATTCCTGCAAACCTTCCTTAACTTTAAAAACAAGAGACTAGCATTTTTATCAAACTTTTCTTTAGTCTCACATGCCTAGTTTTGGATTAGTCAACAACCCTAACTTGAAGTAATCATAACTTTGAACCTATAATGTATAAAGATATGAAACTGATACACAATGTTCTTCAGTGTGTCATATGCAATTCCTCCAAGTGGAACTACTTGGAACCTCTCATAAAAGGAGTTATAGCAAAAATGGCATACCTTGTTCAGAGAGTGCTTTCGGATCCATCGCAACCTGTAAACTCACTTTGAAAATATGTTTTTTGGAAGGAGACAAGGGCCACTTTTCTCAGGAAAAAAGTCCTTGTTGGGAGCCTGAATACACCATTGTTAAGATATTATCAGAGTAACCAAAATCATGTGTAACAGATCTATGCAATTCTCTTTGTTCAATGCATTTGGGAAAAATGATTTTTCTTCGACTCCTTTCTCAACTCGGGGCAACCCCAACTTTGGTCAATAGAACCCGGTGTAAGGCACCATTCCTTCACAGGGGATGACGACTGGAGTGTACTCCACTCAGGGGATTTTGAATCCTTGGCTGTGATCCTTTCCTTCATAAGGGTTGTTGGTCAGGGGTAATCCCTTCTATTCTCAATGGAACCCCAGGTAAGGCTCTGTACCTATGCCTGGCGAATCGGCTGGGGGCATCCCCTACCAAGGTCCTTGAAACACAACACACAGAGCAATCCCTGCGCAAGCTATGCCATCCAATTTTGGGACTCAACCGATGACACCTCAACAAAATAACGTTCCTTTTGTTGGTCGAGGCCATGGTTTCTACCAAAACCCTGGCCAATAGTCCAAATTTTCCTAGCAACCTGGTGCCAACCAAAATCCAGGGCCCTCTTTTCTTGTAAATAATTCACAACCAAAACTACCCTTTCTAGAAACCTTGCATTTTCCAAACTTGTCGAGATTACTGAATGACCCGATCTGTCACAATTTGCATTGGCCCCCAATGCTGACCAAGTTGCCTTTGGATATTCCAAAATTTGAGGGCAAGCCTGGAAAAGATCCAGGTGATCATGTGACTACCTTTCACTTGTTGTGCTCGTCAAACTCGTTAAAAGACGACTCTGTTTAGTTGCACCTTTTTCAATGCACTCTTATAGGGGGTGCTGTGAAGTGGTATATTGAGCTCGATGGCTCAAGGTACTCTTACTTTGATGACTTAGCGATGGTATTCTTGAACCATTTCCAGTTACCCGTGAGATACGTTGCCGACACCGAACTGCTGGCCAACTTTGAGCAAACCAAGGCCGACCACATCTCTGATCATATCTGATAATGGCAGAGAATAAAGAGCTTGATTAAGGTCAAGGTCCCTCCTTCTTTCTTGCTTGAGTGGTTCTTGAAGTCTTTGGTTCCTTGTATATCCAAAGATGTAGCAACTTCCGAAGTGTTTTTAGAAGAGGAGGATATTATGAGAGCCCAACAACTAGAACTGATTTACTCTCTGTCTGGCATGCTCTACGAAGTGTCACCAGATGCACCACGGTCTACTCTTGATAAGGCCAAACAAAATTATGGGGCCCACACTGAAGGCATCTTGGGCTCAGAAAAAAGAAATTCTATGGATCTGTTGTCAAATCAATTGCAAAAATTTTTGATAAAACAAACTATGGCCAGGCAGACTCCTAGTTCGGTAGTCCCCGCTACCGAGACGCTGGATGTACACAGTGCGTAATCGACGACTCCCAAGGATAACTAGTAGACTGAGGGAAAGAATAAACAATGAAATAAAAAGGGTAAAGGGGATAAAAATGCCACCAACAATTATGGTGGGGGAGAACTAAGAAGAAGAAGTCGAAGTATCCATGTAATATCTGCACGGAAGATCACCCGACTCACCTATGCCATCATCTTGTAGAATCCCAAAAGCTATTACCATAGCAACAACCTGCTGTGTTTACAAACCCTTTTCCACAAGGGAAAAATATGGCTCAGGCTTCCGCATCCACAAGTGCAGCAGGGGGTAGTCAGGGACCCCCCACGCCTACTACTAATAACCCAGTCGTGAACATTTACATGATGAACATCGATGCTCATTTATCGACCAGGACTCGTGAATACAAAACACCATAATCTATCAAGAAGGGAAAGGAATCCATTAACCCATCAAATCCTCTTCAAATTGAGAAGGCAATGGGAGAAACAATGATTCACATCCCTAAAGGTGCATTTAAGAAAGATTCCCATAATCCAAATGCAAGGGGCGCTAAGAACTACTCCGTTGTGGAGGATTTGACACAGAGCCCTTGCACGATCTCTGCTCTGGAATTCCTCATGAGTTGCCTCTCACAGAGAAAAGCTCTATTATCTGCCTTGAGAGTGATAGATACTTGTAACCCAAGAGTGATCATTTTCTATCCAACCAACCTAAAACCTCGTCTTCCTCATCACGTTGCCTTTCAGATAGTAGTGGCCTACACCATGAAATATTTTAAGTAGAACATTTTTTGTACAATGGTTGATGAGGGTGCCTCAACTTGCATGATGTCATTGGCGTGTTGGAAGGCCATTGGCCAGCCTGAGTTGTCTCCATCACCTACTTTTCTTAGGGATTTTGACGGTTGGTCATTTAGACCGCACAGAATAATTCCTTCCTTCTCCATGCAGTTAGGGTGTAAAACTGTGTGTGTCGAAGTTGAAGTAGTTGATGTGCCTCTCGATTACAATATTTTGTTAGGATGGAGTTCGACTTATGCGATGCATGCGGTGGTTGCCATGGTTTTTTGGGTCTTGTGCTTTCTGCACGAGGGCCAAATTGTGACCATCGACCAATTGTCCTTCTCTCGTCTTGACCCTTCATCGAGGGTTTCCACGGTCCCGATGATTGATAACTCACAACCTGGCATTGTCAACTTAGGTGCCGATTTGTTTTCGTCATTGATGGGAACTTTTGATTACCCGCTGCCTTCGCACGATGTAAATCTTATACCAGTTGTTCTCGACCAGCCGAGGGTTGCAATATTTCAAGTGTAATATTTTAAAACAAACTAATTTAACGACCCATGGATTTTACCTTCCCCATCGGCCTTGATAGAGGGAATAGGGCACCTTGGCATAGCCGTGCCCTTACCCATGGCTAATTTTGCATACAATATTGTCTAGCAAGCCTCAACCAACCCTGATCCAGCTCCCTCACAAGAGCTAGATCCAATTCTCAAGCCTATTTGGGCTCAATATTCTCTTGCTGCTCAAGATCCTTTAGACTCCGTATTACCCTCTAACGAGGTGATTCTTGAGGCAATGACTGGTCCTGATAGACCTTGGGATGATATGCATCATAGATCTTATTTTCTTCCCAATTTTAGGAGAATAGAGGTGGAAGAGTTTGTTTTGACTGTGAATGGAGATATCCCTTGTCCTATCAATCCTCTGTCTATGCACAAATTTCATGCCAAGGGTAACATGGAAAGAATTGCTACAACAATTCCAATCAATATCTCTAGAACCCCTAGCTTCGTGGAGAATGTTTTCTTCGGAGCGAATTTATCCCCCAAAGAGATTTGAACTTACACTGAGTTATTCAAAGAGTTCCATGACATTTTTCCTTGTTCTTACGAGGAGATTCCAGGCATCAACCCACGAATTTTCGAACATGAAATTATGACTTATCCTGATGTCAAATCGGCCCGACAGAAGCTTCATCCGGTCAATCCTCGAAAAGTGGTAGCAATCAAGGAAGAAGTAGAGAAACTGCTCAAAGTTGGTTTTATATACCCCGTACAATTGACGGAATGGGTGTCAAACCTAGTTCATTTCAACAAGAAACAAGGCACGGTTCACATTTGTATGGATTTCCGTGATTTGAACAAGGCCTGCCCGAAAGACAATTTCCCAACCCCGTTTATCGATCATATTGTCGATGAATGTGTGAGATGCAAAGTCTTTTTGTTCATGGATGGTTTTTCGGGATACAATCAGATTCAAATCAAACCTGAGGACCAACACAAAACAAATTTTATTTGTCCTTGGGGTACCTTCGCTTATCGAGAGATGCCTTTTGGCCTGTGTTATCACCCTATAATTTATAGGATCAACTGGTGACTGGAATGTTATCTCTCTAGTGTTTTTGTTTGTCAAATGATTTTTCATTTTGCAAATAATTTGAAAAGAAAAAAGAAAGAAAAAGAAAAAGAAAAAGAAAGAAAAAGAAAGAAAAAGAAAAAGAAAAAGAAAAGAGGGCATAAAAGAATATCAATGAGAGCCCCATGCTATAACAGTGACTTGGTCCATACCTTTCAAGCATGGCCAAGTTCTTTTAAATTGATGTTGATAGGAATAGTGAATAAGCTTGGCTAAATTGTTTAATCTTAGCCAAAGGATCTAGGTTAGTTAGTGAATAAATCTGGCCAGACTGTCTAATCTTGGTCAGATAGCCCCAGGGTAGAATAAGTTCTTAGCCCAACAGTTTAATCTAGGTTAATTGTCATAGGAAGTTAAGTTAGAACATAGGCTAGTTTGCTTTACTTCAATAAAACCAGCTTGATGATCAATGTTGCACCATGTTTTGGATGCTCGAAAATTTGTTTGCCTAACCCCTTGGTGATGTAAAATGTAAAAGCTTGAGAAAATCCATGAAATCCACTTATCCTAAGTTCTCTGAGTGAATATACTTTTCACACCCACATTTATGCATTTCTCAAGTATCAACGGTCCAGATGATTGCGCTGAGATCTACGATGGACAAATCTTTTCAGACCCCCCCCGACTGTTCTGTCTTTAACGGAGGGGGGGGGGTTCGAAATCGCTGATAATGCATGCAAGCATTTGGACGGCCCAGGTTTCGATGCTCAAATCTACGGTCCGCATTGGATTCCAGACCCCCCCCATCTGTTCTTCCTTTAATGGAGGGAGGGGGGGTCCGAAATGTGTGTTAAAGAGCGCACCTAGATCTGCAGTCGAAAGGAAATCACACAGATCAACAACTCAAGGTGTTTTTCGGACCCCCCCGATTGATCTACCTTTAACTATGGGGGGGGGGGTCCGAAATGGAATCTTACTCTGGTGGGCCCCCTATCTATACGTGGCATGAATCTACTGGTCCCGAATCCCACCGCCTCTCACTGCCTGACATATCACATCACCTCCTGATGTCATCATCCACCTTTCCAAAAGAGTCACATCCCATAAACTCCGTCAGTCCTTCCCCCTCATTCACGCATGGCAAGCCCCCTCACCATGATTTTTCCCCCAATCGATAACCGCCACATCACCCATCCGTATCCCTCAGTCCCTGTCACCTGCCATCTCACACTCTAAGTGACTCGTTGGCCATTTATTACTAGATAACCTATCCGTTAATCAACTTACCTGTCCCCCGCACCCAATGGACACCCTTTTACTCAAAATTACCATCACTCTTCATTCCTTCACCGTTTACCCACTCATCGCACCAGAGAATTTACCCCGTTTTCTTCTCCATTATAGTCAGCCGTCCCCATCTATAGTCATCCCCGCTAATGTTGTTTTATTTGCAGGTATTGTTACAGTAATGGTGCCAAAGTCAAAACGAGCAGAAGGAGAGGAGAATCCATTTCTCCTGCCTCCTGTCGAGCTCGGAAGGATTCCAATGGCCGACAAAGATTACTTAATCATAGATACTAAGTGCGATTTCAACTTCACAGACCTTCATTCATGTCTTAAAGAAGTTTTCCTAGACCAGAGTGACGAAATTGGACTCTGGGAGTCCAACCTACCCCTGTATCTCTTCCCTCAGATTCACCATTTCCCAGATTTTGCCATCAAGTGCCAAGCCCACTATATCCCTGAGCAAAGAGCCATCGTATCCTCTTCTGGGGAAGTTCTTTTCCTCATCATGCCAGAAGCCATCGACCAAATGATGCAAATATCCTGAGCTGACTCCACATCACCTTTTAAATTTGAAATCCTTACAGAATTATACCAAAAGATGACTTGTCCCCAAAGAGCTCAAATATTTGAGCTTTTTCTTCCAAAATCCGCTTAGCTCCCCGCTAAAAATCCCCCTTATCCTTCCTCCATGTTCTCAACCAAAGGAAACCAGGTTATCACATCCCTATGTGCCTTGCTAGGTTATTATTCAGATCAGTGGGTAGATGAACCCATTCTAGGATTTTTGTCTATTTTCTTCACCGATGAGAAGCCCACTACACAGTTTGATTTCAATACATTCCTGGTGAATAATATTCACGAGCAATTTGTCAATTTTTCCACAGAAGGCATGTTCTAGTATTCTTCAATACTGGCATACCTGTTCGTTTTCTTCCAAGCAGACAAATTTTCTTTTTCCATGCAAAAGATGGATGGAGATGGAAGACCCCAGGCAGTGACTGCATGGACCTCCCTGCTCAGACATAACTCCACGGACTTCAGTTTCAAGCAGTTCATTGATTAGTTCTACCACCCAGTGGTGAGTATGCTCAGTGACAGACCCAAACCCAGAATTAATGACGAAGTTCAGAGGATCCTACATCTCTCGAATCATACAAAGACTGGTGATTGGTACTTGTACCAAGATCACACGGAGATCAGAATCTATGGGTGTGAGTTGGCCCCATATAAACTGCCCAAATACTTACTGTCAGAATTTTTTCTCTAGAATACATAAGGCAGATGATATTCACTTTGTCTCTTTAAAGAAAAAACAACAACTCAGAATCAAAGGGCAGATTGGGCCTTTCATATGCAACAATCGAAGCGTAGGGGAAGAAGTAGATAGGCTGCTGAGGGAAATGAAGTTCTTTTTGAGCTTCACATGGCACTATGATCCGTGCGGGATTATTTCCTAGATGAGGGTGAAAAACAAGAATATCCCCTATGTCCACGAATCTAGGCCTAAGGTAGAAAAAATTGCAAATCAGACAGGATGGGAACCAAATACTTTGGTCGAGACAGAACAACAGGACTCCTCAGTCACTGTATCATAGACAACCACACCACAAGCTCTGAAGGAGAAAAGGTCTAGGCAGGATTTGTCACCTCCTGTCACTGAAGTGTCATTAGAAGAATTTCAACTACATACCAAGAGGCCCAAAACCACAGCTCCAGACCCAGATGGAGAAAAGGAACTTCCATCTACTACAGTGATAGAGGTTGATTGGTCAGTTCTCAATACAAGTGGCAAGCAGATTATAACCACAGTGTTACCAAAGAAGCCTACAGATACTCCACTGATCAATTAGCCAGGAAAGACAGGTCCGAAGCTCAGTGTCTTTGAGAAATATGATCTGATCAAGAAAAAGAATCAGACTCTGACCAACAACACATACACCCAATTCTGGAAGCAGATGTTGTCAGCACAACACAGGATTCTATCGACGTTCGACACAGAGAAGGGCATAATGCACATGGCATTCCTCCAAGCATAGGTACCAGACCCAAAGGTAATCACTGATTACAAAAGGGCCACTTTTGAATTCCATACCAAATACGTGCATCCGACTGATCAAATGGATCTACACAGGTAGACAGGAGAAATGGTTTTCTCCACGCTAGCACATACTTCCACTATTGCCTCCATATTACAAGTGTCTCTGAACAATGTCCAGACACAGATGAAGTTGGGGAAGATATCATCCTTTGCTAAAGACAACAGGATCAAGACATTGGAGGAACTGGTCCTCAAGATCGGGTATGATCCCTCGAATGTGAAAGTAGTTGAGGAGATGATCAAGAAGAAAAAAATAGACATAGCGTCTTTGAGGAATCAATTGAAGATTCCACCAATAGTAGACTCACAGGCGAAGGAAATAGCAGAAACAAAAGGAGAAAAAGATGACATGCTTAAATTAATCATGGAGCAAAATACACAACTGAAAGAAATTGAAGCTGAGATGGAAAAGATAATGAAAGAGAAAGAACAGAAACCCATGGAAGTCATTCCATTGAGTGTAGTTACACTCTCAGTAGTGAGCACAACATCACTAGCATAAGTCCCATCGGTGAATCCACTGACGTCTCAGGAAAATATGGTTGAATTGGCCAAATCCATGGAAAAGATGAACCTGCAAGAGACAGAGATTAGCAGGCTCAAAAAGGAGATTGAGAACCTTCAGGAACTCAAATATTCTTATCAAACCATCTTTTCCAAGGAAAAATAGGTGTCAGACCATCTCAAACAAGAGTTACAACAGCTCCGGAAGCAAACAATGGCAGGTAAAATGCTGGTCGAAGTTAAAGAAAATGTCTGGACAGACATCACCAAGTCTATGAATGAGATATGGCCAATGATACAGATTATGTTTGAGAAAAATGAATTGGTGCAGAGAAGGAAACATGCCATCGAGAAGATCAGATCAGAATTGGGAGAGATGCCCACATAGGCTAATGAAATCATCAAGTTCCTAAATTCTAAAACCAGAGAGGAATTGGAAGAGCTGAGAATTCAAGATATAACAGAGACCATCCTTGAGGTCAAGAGAGTCTTGACCAAGAGAGGATTGATGCTACAACTGGAAGAAAAGGTTCAGGCCATGGACCAAGGGGTACAAAGGTTTTTTAGCAAGATTGAGGCTCTACAGAAGAAAGGTCTTCCTTGTCTGAAGGTGATAAACAACAAACTGATGACACTCCCAGACTACAAAAAGAGACTGGCTGATGTGGCTAAGGATAGTTCAAATTTTTCAGGAATTCAACACAGTATCACTGGCAAGGCATTCCTAGATGCACTTTATTTGGACATCAACATTCATCATGAGATCCGGTATATCTTCATCACCAATCCTACCTTTGCCAAATACACAGAAATGGACGAAGTCTACTGAAGGCTACTCAAAGTCAGCGTTCCCAGTCATCTTCGATGGGAACAACTTTGTGACCTGATCGAGTAATAGATGAGATGTCCCAACCCAGTCAACTATCTAGTCAGATGAGGTCGTGCAGAGGCCTCCCCAATGGCTCACCCAGAAAACAACATGCAGTTGCGACACATCATCAAACAGTTCCTAGATTTCTATAGATTGTTAAGTTAGTTAGGCTAAAAATAGATTTACCACGTCCTGATCTTTAATGAAAGGATCGTTTGTAATTTTGGGTTATAAATACTTCACTTTTCGAAGTATTGAGGGTTGATCTTTACGCCCCACGAGATATCAGACTGTAATATTTTTTCAAGAGATCTTCCATTAATACAAAGAGGCATTTTTACAGGATTCTTGCGTGTATTCACCGGTGATGTTTTTCTTTCTAAGTTTAATGTTATTCTCGCTTAGTTATCACATTGTTTTCTAAATCTAATCTTCGAAAGTAATGAATGTTGCAGGATTTATCTTCGTATATTTTGTTTCTCACTTTGAAAGATTTTTATGTTTTATCTTCTGATTTTATGATAAAGAAAATCTTAACTGCTTCTTTATTGTAACTAACCTTCTCACCTTTTTCTGCTATTCCTCATTTATGCTACTACAAGAACCCAGTGATTATATTATCTCACCCTGTGAAACGTTTCTTTTTTTTCTGGTTTGGATTTCATTCTTACGATACAGACCCCATAGCCCAATGGATGTGTAAACTATCTCAGCCAACCTGACAAACACTACAACAACAAAACCAACTTATTTATTTACCTAGCCTAATATTTTAAATTTGAAACATATCTAAATCATATAGAGAGATCCCTCTCTGAAGTTGGTAGGGCTAGATCCCAACTTCGAAGCGGTTGGATAAAGTTACCTCTCGTAGATTTCTTCTTTCTTGACAACCTCTAGGAAATTTACAGGGCGTTAATAGCCTGAAGAATGATGGAGCTACCTTTCAATAGGCCATGTCATTTTCTTTTCACAACCTCAAACACATAGTCGAGGCGTACCTTGATGATCTAGCATCACGCTCTCGCAAGAGATCTTATCATCCTACCCATCTACGACTAATATTTGAGCGATGTCACTACTATCAAATTCACTTGAATCCTAACAAGTGCAGTTTCTGCATGACATTAGGTCATCTTTTAGGTTTCATTGTATTGAAAATAGGGATCATGGTCAATCCTCTCAAGGTTGAGGTGATAGTTCAATTGCCTCCCCTGTTCACAATACCCCAACTTCAGAGCTTACAGGGGAAAATGAATATTCTTTGGCGTTTTGTCGCTAATTATGCCAAGATCACTAAAGGGTTCATGCATCGTTTTTAAAAAGGGGTCCCATTCTATTGGGATGAAGCATCTCAACACTCTTTTGACACGTTGAAACATGCCCCAACATCTGCCCCTCTGCTCTGACCTCCTGATTATAACAAATATTTCTTGTTGTATTTGGCTTTTGCGGAGTTGACCATTGGCATGGTCTTGGTACAGAAGGATGACATGCTCAAAGAGCACGTTATATATTATCTTACTCAAGGCTTGGTTGGACCGGAACTCAACTACTCTCATGTTGCTAAACTTGCTTTGGCATCTGTCCATGCTATCCAATGGTTCCGTCACTATATTTTGCTTCGCAAGACCACTATCATTGCCATCGTCAACCCTTTCCAATACGTGTTAACATGATGGGTAATTGATGGAAAGATCAGTAGATGGATAGTTATCCTACATGAGTTTGACTTGGATTTTGTTTCTGCGAAATCTAAAAAGTCATTGGTCTTTGCCGAACTAATTTCAGAACTGTCGGTTGAGTCTGGTAATATTATGCCCGAAGAGTCACCTATCAATGGAGATTTTTTTCTAATTGCATCTTTGGACCCATGGTATGGAGATATACTAGTGTATCTTCAGACTTTGAAGTGCCCCGCTGCTACTTCTCGCAATGAGCATCGATGAATTTGACACCAAGTGCAAAACTATCTTATACTCGATGACCCTTTGTATCGTCGAGGCATAGATTGCATTCTTCGAAAATGTCTCACACAAGAAGAAGCAGAGCTCGTTTTGAACAACTGTCACACAGGAGCATGTGGCAGTCATTTGTCTGTGTTGGAAACAACCCAAAATATTCTACCTGCAGGTTACTTCTGGACCTCATTAATCAAAGATTGTGTAAAGGCAGTCAAGAATTGCCACTCGTGCCAGATCTTTCGTTGGAAGATGCGGGAACACCCTGCTTCTATGTTTCCAGTCATTGCTATTGGTCCTTTTACTAAGTGGGGGATTGATTTTACTACATGTCAATCGACTTCAGCCAGGGGGAATCATTAGATCATCGTAGCAGTAGACTACTTCACGAAGTGGGTCGAAGACATGCCAATGTTTAGGAATGATGGCGAAACCACAACTCTTTTCATCTTTAATCAGATAGTAGCAAGGTTCGGTATCCCGAAAGAGATTTTCATTGACCATGGAAGTCACTTCCATAATAAAATTATAAATGAATTAACGTCAAATCTTGAGTTCAAATAGGAACATTAGTCAGGTCAGGTTAAAGCTGTGAATAAGTCTTAAGACTATTCTTCAGCGGGTGATCAATTCTTCCAAGTCAAATTGGCATTTGATGTTGTATTCAACGTTGTGGGCCTATCGAATGTCTGTGAATACTGCCACCGATTTTTCACCTTTTCAACTTGTATACGGGCTGGAAGTAGTCTTACCTATTGAATTTCAGATCCCTTCTTTAAAGTTGGAAGTGGAGATAGTGTCAGACACTTCACCGCTTGAGGAAGGACTTTTATATATCGAGCAGCTCAATGAGCAGCGTCATGATGCATCCTTGGCCAATGAGGCTCATAAGCAATGAGTCAAGTGTCAGTATGATCGGTTCGTTCGCCCTCAAATTTTCTTTGAAGGCGATCTTGTCTTGGTCTATGCTCAAGACAGATATCCCCTAGGGGCAGGAAATTTCAAACCCATGTGGTTCATACCTTTCATCGTGAAAGAGGTCTTAGATAAGGGCGCTTATCGTCTGGTTGATTTTTAAGGAAATGCTTAGTGGAGCCTAGAAATGGGCTCTACCTTAACAAGTACTACTCTTAGGTTGGTCACCTGGGTGGATTCTTGTATATATGTATAGTTTCTTATACATTTCTTGTCTTTTTGTCTCATGGACGTGTAGTTATTTATATCTTCATTTTCACTGTGGCAGATGTAAATTGAATCAGAGGTTTCCTTTGGGTTCATGGAGCGCTAGCCGACACACTCGGAGGCTTGCTTCCGCATCTTGGGTGGTTTTCACACCTGGAGGCTAGTTGCTATCTTCCAGAGGTATTTTTCTAGGCAACGCAACCAATAACGTTGCCGAGTACAACACAGTGATAGAATTTTTATGTGATGCTTTGTCACATGGAATTTCTCACCTCCAGGTTTACTTACATGCTCAGCTAGTTGTGTCCCAGCTAAATGGGGTTTACTGCATTTATGATCCCACTCTTCACTGACGATTCCTTAGGGTTCGTCTTTTAGAACGATCTTTTGATTACATTACATATATTCATGTTCCTAAGAGATTTAATCATTTAACAGATACTCTAGCTAATCAAGTTTTATATTGGCATGTTGCTCACATATAAAAAGAAAAGCACACACATACACATGTACATACATTTGTGAATTTTTTTTCCATAAATAAAAAATATGTATATATATATATATATATATGTCCAAAAATAGTGTTATGGGTACAAAAGTGGGCACAAAATCCTAAAAAGGTCATCGATCTACATCGCTGGGCTTACACCCTCAATAAATATATAGTACAAAAAGTTGCCTCAGCACATAATTGGTCCAATACTATCTAAGGTCGAGGCCTATTGGCCCTGCTATAAGGAACGATGGTGTTTGAAAGATGCCGAAACAACTGGACCCACGTTCAAGGCACCGCTACTACATATGGTTGCATAGCCAGGGGGAGAACCTCGATCTCAGCCATAGGAACGACATGAGTGTAATGATCCGAAGCCATTATTCCAGGATCATCACGGTTTTGGTGTCTTTTTAAACTTTTGTTGGTTGTGGTATTTCGTCAAACACTTCGCTGACCTACTTGTTTACATGTGTTTACTTGCAGGATGGCCTCTTGATTTTGGCCTTAGGGTTTACTGATGTGTTATATATGTGTGTAACAACAATAAACAAGAAGATATAACCTCGGAACATACTTCAACCATATGCAATATGATAAACAATCCAAAACATCTCAAATCTACTTTTATTCATGAAATAGAAGAACCTGCTACAATGGAGATGCCGATCTGGAATGCTAAACAGATGGCTAAGAAGATAGATAATAGAGCTACTAAAAAAAGCTCGGGATAATACAAAATAAGCCTCCAAAGGCTGGATAAGAAATGAATACCAATTACAAGGTAGATTTGAGCCATATGAAGTGCCAAACCCCCACTGGAAGATGCCATGTCCTGCTAGAATGCTGAAGCTCCTCAATAATTCGGCCCTGCTATCAAATGTGTCCAAACACCTCAAGGAATATGCCAAACAATAGATTGGGTGATGGAAATAACAACCCAGGTGTCTGAATCTCCAAGATCCCTCTCAAACCCTGTATATCTGAATCTCCTCCACTGAATGGTGCACCCTCTTGGATGCCTGAAACCCTAGATAATTCGGCTTGGGTGAATGAGGCCTCCAAATCTCTTGAAACTCTCCAAAATGATAGATTAGGAAATCAAAAACCCATGGAAGAAGTTTCAAGTTCAAATATTAGGTATAGCCTCCTAGATCTACAAATCATTGAATCACCAAATCGTCCTCTCTCTCCCCAAAGCCATCCCAACCTGTAGATGATGATCTAGCTGTGGTAACTCTTCAAGAATGGACTAGATCTAATGTCCAAGTCCATGCAGTGAAAACCCAAGTGATATAATCTCCAAAGGCCCTACCAATATCCTACAACGAATCCCTCTCCAAGAATGGTGCGCCCCCCTTGTTGGAAACCCCCAATGGTGTGCCCTCCTTCTCTTCCTGTGCCTATGACTGGGGTAGAACCCTCCTGCAATGATGTAGAATCGAGCTAGAATAGTGTGGGAGAGTATTGCATCTCCGAGACCAATCTTGGGACAAGCTAGGTGGAATCTTTCACCACCGAATCGTCCTCTAGGGTTTGTTAAGTCAAAACCCTCAAAACCCCCAATGCTGGGCTCACTAGCTAGAAGCCAGATCTCAAAATATGAGAATACATGAATGCCTGAGTAGAGGCCCTTGCCTTTTATTTATACTTTTTGGCTCATCTTCTCCCTCCAAGTGACTTTCATTTTATTAATATTTAATTAATTAATTAAATCACTTTAATTAATTAATTAACCTTTTTACCTCTGAAAATCGCCTTATCTCTCCTTGTGGCTTCCCTGGCCACTAAAAGTCACTTCTAGCCATCCCATCTTGTAGTGTTGCTCCTCTCGATTCCAATGAGCTATTACACTGAGAGATTCCTCCAAGTAATGTGCCCAAAATGACCTCTTCAGTGAATTTAATTGACTTATAGCTCAAACTAGTCAAAATCATGGAAATCATTGGAATGCAATGAAACCAAAGCCAACCTGTGCAGAATGGCTCATGATGATGCGAAATACAAGTTGGACCTCACAATTCTTCTCAATAACCCCTATACTCGCTATAATGCCCATCTAGCTACTCTGGTCATCATAAACCTCTGCACTGTGATGATGTCCCAAAGTGGGGACATTACAGTCCTCCCTGCTAGAAAATTGCTTGTCCTCAAGCAATAACCAAATCCCTCCAAGTAAAATACCAGGATCCCATGTCCACCTGTGAGATACATAGTAGAATCCATACAGATATGAACACTCATATACTCTGCCCCCTAGGTCCCATAACTAGTCATGAACTGCTAACCCCTGGAAAGCATAATCCTGAAATAAACCAACTCTGTGAGTCTCCTGCATATGACACATGGCCTCATCTTGGAATGAGTCCATCCTCCAAGTCTCTACCAAGATCCACACATCCTCCATCAACTGCACATGCTAATGTTGGAATGAGGTACTGCAAGACCTCCATGAGACACTCTCAAGAGATGCCCTCCTCTCAACACTGAAGCTTAATGGAAAGTCATAATAACATTCCCCTACAATGGTCCACTTGGCCCTGTCAATTAGTGAAATGATCAACCTTGTGATCCCTGGGTCCCATGCTAACCTCTACCTAAGATCACCATGTTGTCCTTGCGCTACTCTGATCATGACTATTTTCCTCCTGCATGCATACAGGGTCCTCCTCTCTTAGATTCCCATGCTGAAATACCTGTGACCATTGGACCTGCTGTCCAAAAAATGTACCTGTAAGAATGTCTCTGTAGAAGTAGTACCTGCCCAACCATCTCCATGCCCGATCATAATGATCAAGGTAGAGAAACTATTTCGCTCCATAGGGCAAGTCCCTGCAGGCCCACTCCAAACCAACCCAAGGTGGAGTGTGTGGCTATCTAGTGCAACTTGGGTCAACATGAAGTGAAATACCCAACTAATCAACTGGACTCCCAGATCCCATGACAGGCTTGGAAGTTTATCACTTCTAATCTCCTCTAACTGCTCTCGTGTCAGACTGATCGCTGTCGAAATCCCTCTGTGCCCATCTGCTATCATCTGGCCTATGGTGCTCCCCCTCATGCACCAAGTCTCAACTGGCTGCCTGTGATGATACACCTCTATCCTGTTGGATGCTGTAAAAGTACTCGTGTCAGGTGGTCTCAACCTATGCACTCTCCATGTCCTCTGCCACTATCTATCTCTCCTCGTGTTGCTATCCATGATAAAAGTGTCGGGAAAGGGTAACAAAGACATCTGTAGCTGACTGTAGGGCTGAAAAATACTGATTGCCTTGGTCAATCCCAAGGACTTGACCAAGAGCACGTCTACCTGTACCCCTGATAACTACTCACCTGTAGCCATCGGTAAACCCCAATCATCAGGTACAACCATAAATAACTCCTCCAACTGATGGTAAACCAATCTCCATCTCCCATCACCGATGCAACTACCGAAATGGTGAAGGTGAGGTCTCATAACGATATGCTGCCACAAAGGAGTGACATCTACATGCTCCCCTAAGTGTGTCTCCTCTCTGCAAGGCAGTACACCCCTATGAGTCCCACCATACATCTCAACATGTACCTGTGAGATATCAATTGTCACTGTATGCTCTAACATACTCATGTCATCTCCCATAGACTCATGCTGCATCATAGATCCTGGTCTTACTACTGGATCAACCTCTACATGTTGGTCAACCGCTCTTAGAACACAAATGGAAGTGTCCTCCATCAACTAGTGCTCCTCTGCTAGATCACCAACACCCTCTATCAACGTGACTGGCTGATATATATGAGTGTCCACTAAGACAGATGAAGTGGATCTCCAACGAATCTCCTCAAGAGACTCATCTGATCTAGACTCCGATTCTTGAAGGGCTATCTATGTACCTCTCAAGAATCCTTGAGTGCTCTCCAACTCCTGAGTGAGTCGGTCCATCTCCAACTCCTGCTCCCTCAGAGCCTCATGATACATCTCACCAACCCTCAACAGGTAATCTCTGTCAGTCAACAACTGCTGGTAGTCGGTCCTCATCACAGATACTCTCTCCCTAAGAGTATAAAAGTCATCCATGGAGAATCCCTCATTTGCACTACCATGTGCCATTGATGCCTCCCAACACTAATCGACCACCAATGCATGTGTGTCATCAAAACGTCTAGTGGATGTCATGATCATAGTCTCACTAACTATCAATTGTGCTGCTAAGTGGTGTGACTCCTGATCATGGTCATGCTGAGGTGCCACCTCATATTCCTCACTGCTACTGTCAGTCCTGCTAATGTCAAATCTAGAGTCCCCAAAGACACTCTCTGCATAATATAACGTGCTAAACTGCCTACTGTCTACTGTGCCACTGGGTCTGCCCATACGTAACTGTACATCATCCTCAACTGCTAGCCCCCTCTTAATCATACCGTATCTTGTGTGAGCCACTATATCCTCCTGTGCACTCAACCTGCTACTATCATCTGCACCTGGATCCCATATAGATGTATCCAAACACGTGATATGTTAATCCTGACTGCAAAAGAGTGCATCCTCATCCATGCAGGTCGATCCTAGAAGAAAGTGCTCCATAAACCTGTCAGCATCCACAATCTATTTAACTAAGGGAGTCTCCAAAAGCTGTGACTCAATATCCTCATGCTGATAAGTATGTATTATATCCATTGTCTCCAAGTCATGTATCTCTCCCTGGGTCTGTGGATCTATATGTCCATGGTGTGCATCCCTCACACTAGGCTCCTCTATCACCTCTGAAATGTCACTGATATCCTCATGTGACGTGGCTATCATGGGTGTATGAAAAGGTGATGAATATGTCATGACCGCCATAGGAAGCTCATCAATTATAGGTGCTAGGACGTGTGGCTCCCCACTAGTGTCTCCACTCTGCTGCGGTGTAGGGTCATCAACACCATGTGATATGTCTGCTGAAATGAAAATGTTGTCATCCTGTTCCACGACTATCTATCCACTACACAAGGGTCACCATCCTCCCCAAGCGTGCCATAATCACTAGTATCTATAAGTGCGCAAGGGTCACTGTCCTCCTCAAGTGTGTCAGAATCACTAGTCTCTATGCAAGAGTCACTATCCTCCTGAAGCATGTCAGAATCACTAGCCTCTATGTCCTCACACACCTCATCATCACTGTCACAACGTACCTCAATGGTGTGCTTCTTACCCTTACCCCTACACCTATGATCTGGTTCCCAAGGCCCCTTGCAACTGTAGCAAGGTTGTGTGCTCCTACTGGGTGTGGGGTTATTCTGTGCTTCCCTCAATCTAGCTACGGCTACTTTGAATTCCTCCATTCCATTGACCCAACGTGTAATCTCTTTTTTGCTTCAACTAGGATTTTTATAGGATAGGAACCATTGGAATGTTAATAGCCCTTTGAAATTATTGATGGTTTCATACTCCCTCTCACACTCCAAAATCCTATCAATATTCATATTCACTGTAGATCTACTAATCCCCACTGGCTGGTAGGAATCTAAGCTCCGATACCACTATAATGATCCCAATCCATTATGCCAGCATCATCATGGTTTTGGTGTCTTTTTAAAATTTTACTGGTTGTGGTATTTCGTCAAACACTTCATTGACCTACTTGTTTACATGTTTTTACTTGCAGGATGGCCTCTTGATTTCGGCCTTAGGGTTTACTGATGTGTTATATATGTGTGTTGCAGAAATAAATAAGAAGATATAACCATGGAACATACCTCAACCATATGCAATATGATAGACAAGACAAAACATCTCAAATCTACTTATATTCATGAAATAGAAGAACCTGCTACAATGGAGATGCTGATCTAGAATGCTCAACTATGGCTAAGAAGATAGATAATAGAGCTACTAAAAAAATCTCGCGATAATACAAAATAAGCCTCCAAAGGCTGGATAAGAAATGAAGACCAATGCCAAGGTAGATTTGAGCCATATGAAGTGCCAAACCCCCACTGGAAGATGCCACGTCCTGCTGGAATGCTGAAGCTCCTCAATAATTTGGCCCTGCTGCCAAATGTGTCCAAACACCTCAAGGAATATGCCAAACAATAGATCGGGTGATGGAAAGAACAACCTAGGTGTCTGAATCTCCAAGATCCCTCTCAAACCCTGTAGATCTGAATCTCCTCCACTGAATGGTGCACCCTCCTGGATGCCTGAAACCCTAGATAATTTGGCCTGGGTGAATGAGGCCTCCAAATCTTATGAAACTCTCCAAAATGATAGATCGGAAAATTGCAAATCCCTGGAAGAAGTTTCAAGGTCAAGTAGGAGTTATAGCCTCCTAGATCTACAAATCACTGAATCACCAAATCGTCCTCTCTCTCCCCAAAGCCGTCCCAACCTGTAGATGATGATCTAGCCGTGCTAGCTCCTCAAGAATGGACTAGATCTAATGTCCAAGGCACTCTAGTGAAAATCCAAGTGATAGAATCTCTAAAGGCCCTGCCAATCTCCTACAACGAATCCCTCTCCAAGAATGGTGCACCCCCCTTGCTGGAAACCCCGAATGGTGTGCCCTCCTTCTCTTCCTATGCCTGTGATTGGTGTAGAACCCTTGTGCACTAATGTAGAACCGAGCTAGAATGGTGTGGGAGAGTATTGCATCTCCGAGACCAAGCTTGGGACAAGCTAGGTGGAATCTTTCACCACCGAATCGTCCTCTAGGGTTTGTTAAGTCAAAACCCTCAAAACCCCCAATGCTGGGCTCACTAGCTAGAAGCCAGATCTCAAAATATGACAATACATGAATGCCTGAGTAGAGGCCCTTGCCTTTCCTTTATACTTTTTGGCTCATCTTCTCCCTTCAAGTGACTTTCATTTTATTAATATTTAATTAATTAATTAACCTTTTTACCTCTGAAAATTGCCTTATCTCTCCTTGTGGCTTCCCTGGCCACTGAAAGTTACTTCTAGCCATCCCATCCTGTAGTGTTACTCCTCCCGATTCCAATGAGATATTACACTGAGATATTCCTCCAAGCAATGTACCCAAAATGACCTCTTCAGTGAATTTAATTGACTTATAGCTCAAACTAGTCAAAATCATGGAAATCATCGGAATGCAACAAAACCAAAGCCAACCTATGCGGAATGGCTGATGATGATGAGAAATGAAAGATGGACCTCACAATTCCTCTCAATAACCCCTGTACTCGCTATAACACCCATCTGGCTACTCTGGTCATCATAAACCTCTGCACTGTTATGATGTCCCAAAGTGGGAACATTACAATGAGTAAGAGCAGTGAGGTTCCGCTCCACTCGATGTAAGAATCTATCAACCTCTCTGACTAGGGGTCCTCCCACAACTGCTGGTCCTCCTACCGCTGTTGGTCCTTCCTCTAGTCGAGGATGATGCCAAGTCTTGACGAAGTCTTTCGGTCAAACATGCCCCACATATGTACATAACATATTCACGAGTCAGTACTCTACAGACACATAAAAAGGATATATATGAAAATTAAAATTTTTATAAAATTTAAAAAATATATGTTACCTATCTCGCCACGCTCTTTGCCAGGGGGCATAGACATGTCTGGATCTCTGAGGAAGCTAATCCCTACATAGGGGTAATCCTCGATCACCAGGATATGACGCACCCACCAGTTAAAAAAAATTTCATCGAAGGCCTCTATAGTCCTCCCTCCACCCTGTCTAAGCAGTAAAGTTGCCCACTTGCTCACTGATGGGAAGGAGGTGTTACAAAAATAGGATCGCAGAGCAATAAAATAAAACAAATGTGGAAATAAAACACAGAAGATACATAATACAATAGAGACACAAATATACGTGGTTCACCCAGTGTGGGCTACGACCACCAGAGAAATTTCCAGGTCCTTCCTTTATTATTATCCATCAAATGAAGGGATACAACCTACAACAAACCCATTGTAACTTCCTCTTCTTTATCTCATAGTCTCCTATCTCATAATACAATATTCGCAATAATGCATAGCCACAATACATTTCCCTCATAAAAGAGGGTTTCCTTCTAGGGAAAAAAAAAAAAAAAAACCTAACATAAGTTCTACCGTGAAATGAAAATTGCATATTTACTTACATCACCAAGAATAATCAAGCACAAAGACCTAGATTTGCCAAAATTTCACCAAGAAATGATCCAAAATGCATCCAAAATAGCCTCTAAGCAAGTGTGCCTTGGTAATTTCATCCAATAACCCCTTTATAGAGAAAATTTCAGTCTTCCCTCTTGTGAGAGGCGAGTTGTGATGTAAAAATTAATGTACTTTATGTTTATTTATACAAAACTGGTGACCTTTAATTAATTTTAGGTCAAATAAAGGCCGACCTGGACAATTTAAAAATGAATTCAATTTAGAGACAAATACAATTAATTAGCATCTAAAAACACTTCCAAGGGTGACATCATGCCATTCTAGGGTGACGTTGAGGCCCTTAGGTGGAACATTGGGCTTAAAAGGTAGGGCACTTGGCCTTCAAAAGCCCCAGATGAATCCCACATATGCCACTAGGCTCATAAATTCCTCCAAAACAAAAACCCTACCTCTGGATAATGTCCAGTGTCATGATGATGATGTCATGGGCCTTCTAGGGCCAACGTTTATGTGGAAGAGAAAGATCCCCCTGGGTCTAGGTTTGCTAGGGTGCCTCCAAAGGTGACTTTACACCCTGGACCCCATAGAGGGGGTAACCCCCCTCTGTACTCCCCTGCATGGAGGAGTGTACATTCTTCCGGGGTGTAAAGTCTTCATTGGGTATAAACATGGCTGAAAAAAAATACCTATGAATCAGGAAGATAATCAGGCTCCACAACCAATAGGAGGCTACATGCCCTCGTACTATCTCTCTGGGACTGAGATAGGTCACCCTCTCAAAGAAGAAGGAGCAGAGAATGGTACCAAACCTGAAGTTCTTGTTGGTACACCGACGACACTCTATGAGTTGTCTCTTCATGCATACAAGCATGGTGGTACTCTAGTCAAAAAATTTTGCCTCAAAATAATGAATTGCACAATGCATATGTGCACGTGAGGCCTGATGGAGTGTCATTGATCCAATAATCTGCCCGATCAAAAGTAGGATCACTCGTAGAGAGAGTTGGGTGATCTTGTGGATCGACACTTGAGAACCCACTTTCTCAGTGCCAACCTCATAATACATGTTGATGTAATCCTCAATGTTGAACGACCCCGGAGGAAAGGTCCTCAAGTTTACTGGTTCCCCTCTTCTCGAGAGGCCAGTGAGGAAGTATATGTCCTTTGTAGTCTGGGTCAGTGATTTACCCTCCAACATAAATGCCTCTGCATTGGGATGCTAGTACTCTACAAGAGCGTTGAGTAGCCTCGGTTGGGCCCTCATAAATGGACATTGGAAGAATTTCCACAAACCACACTGTTTCAGTTCTGTTGTAACAAATATTGAAATTTTGGCTTTCGGTAACTTAGGAGAGAAAATTTTTATAGTGTTTAACTACCGAAAGTGTATATGTGAGAAAATGACCATTTGTCTGTCACGCGCATCACTGAATGTTCTCTACCTCTCATCTTCAGTCAAATAATGCCGAAATTAGCTCCAAAAGCCACAACAGTATAACAATCACAAGCCAACTCATGAAAAATCCAAAGATAGGGTTCATGTGAAAATAAAAGAAATGTACCATCCCTTTGAGCATTGAGTCACAAGGAAAATGAATGGAAGCATTGGCAGTTGAACGACCACATACACTGAGCATTAATCCACATGGAGAAAAAGCTCACGAGTTCGGGGTTTTTGGCCTTCAGGGATTTGGCCGACGTAGATATTTTAATAACTACAGTCCTGATCCTCGAATTCACTAAAGTATTAAAGGATAAGTCGGGTTAATTAAAGAATAAGAAAGATTAATGTTGACAAGTCTCATCATGATTTCGCGACTCGAGCTACCTTCTTGCTTTAAGTTTCAAGTTTGTGATTTCTGAAACCCCAAAATCCTGTGTTTTAATCGTGCTTAATCACAAAGATAAAAGTATTTTTATTGTTAATCAATCCCATCGCAATTTCGCGATTCGGGATTTCTCGCGTCAAGTATTATCGAAGTCCCGACACTTAAATCCACGAAAGGTTAAAGATTAATTGATAATCATGATTAATTAAGAAATTACGACAAATTATTATTGTCTAATTAATCCCATCATGATTTTGCGATTCGGGATTCCTTGCATGTCATAACTCTTGAATACATGATACCCGAAACCCCGAAACCCCGAAACCCGAAAACCCAAAATCGGGACTCTAGTCATATGCAAAAAACTGCCTTGGGACAAAACCATTTTTCTCAGATTTTGGGAGGCCATTTTCTGCTTTTGAATATTCGATCGACATATATAGATCCTAATATTTCCATTGGTGTCTTCATAATTTCATTTGAAGCTTGGGAAGGCAGTCAAAAGTCCCCCGCAAGATGAGGTTTGTTTTCAGAAATGTGGCATTTTTTTACTGTGCTGAGTCATCATTTTCAAATGATGATTCTAAGCGACTGGAAGATCAGTTTGAGAAATGGTCGGAGTTTTTTGTGCTTAAAAAATTGAATATCAATAGCCTCTCACAGTTTTCCTACAGGTGTCACATATTGAGATAATCAAATCCATCTCCAAGCCCTAATTTTTGGATCTCATATTTTCTTGTTTTGACACATGTTTATAAAATGAAAATATGGGGAAAATCAAAATGGATCTCAGGGAAATGAGAGAGGTTTTTGCTCAGAAAAAATAGAGGCACAAAATCCTCTT
Source organism: Picea engelmannii (assembly GCA_009831015.1). Classification (NCBI taxonomy): domain Eukaryota; kingdom Viridiplantae; phylum Streptophyta; class Pinopsida; order Pinales; family Pinaceae; genus Picea; species Picea engelmannii. The sequence continues at coordinate 8,685 of ML814552.1, read as the reverse complement.
ACATTTTATGAACAACTGTCATGATTCAAGATATACAAAACCATAACCGCAGCCTCATTTCTCAACAGTTTGGCCCATCTTCTATAGCAGTTAGTTTCAAGAATTGATTGTAACTATTGTTTTGAGAGGATTTTCGACCTCAAGACCTATATGAGGCATCTTTGTAACATTAGAGAGGGAGGAGGGAACATCCCAAGAGCCTTTTGGAGGCTGTGTTTGTAATGCATTCCTTTTCAGGAAATATAGAACAAAATGCCAAGAGATTCTACACCTTGTCACTGTCTAATTCTGTCTTCTTCCTGTGTTATTGTTTCTGAAGTTTTCATTACTTATTTTTCTTCCTTCCATTCATTAATTCAGCTTGTAATGGTTACAATTCAATGATACTTCTGCTGTAGCTAATTTAAATCATTCCTTAAAGTGCAATTTTTCCTCTGTTTTGCTGTGAGTAGAACAAGACATGCATCTTAATTGTTTTGCATTATTTACACGTTTTATTTGTTCATAGCTTTTCCTCTATCTTTCTATGAGTGAGACAAGACCTGTGTTTAGATATTTGAATTTTGGTGTTATTTCTTCCATTGAAATAAATATTAGACTTATTAGAATTAGATACCTAACTCTTTGTTTTAGTCTTCTCCATCTCCTATCCTTTATCCATCTTCTTTATTAAATCATTAGAAAAATGAGGTCATGCCTCTTCATTTCTGATCTATAAATGAGTGAAGGGCCTTTTTCAGACCTAGTTCTAGAAGCCTCCTATGATTGATCAATCAAAAAATTTATTTCATTTAAAATGTGCTAAGGCTTGGCTCTATTACAGCCTAGAACCAACTCTTGCGACAACAATTTCTGGCGCCGTTGCTGGGGATGGAGGACGAAGTTATCTTCCCTGGGATACGAAAAAAATTTAGATCGATTCCTTGATGGTGAAAAATGGATAGGCATTCAGTTGGCTGTGATCATTCACCTGGCGACTCCTTGGTTCGTAGACTCTACATGATTTCGCTGGCGACTCTACTAGTCTCAAAATGTCGAATTCATTCGCTGCTCGGATTGCTACAAGGTTTTCTTCGCTAGACTTTACAAATGTTTATGGCTTTCCAAACACTGTTCCAGACATTAAATTTTGGAAATATGTCCTTCCTAAATTTGGTGAATATGTGGAAGACAATCCTGCTCAACACTTGTTTGAATTCCACAAGTTCATGGATGAATTAAATGTACATCATGAAGATGTCCTCATGAAGCTGTTTATGTTTTCATTGGAAAGAGATGCTAGGCTCTGGTATAAATCTTTACCCCATTCCAGTATTCCTTCATTGAAAGATTTTCACATACTTTGTCATCAACATTGTAAGAGGATATATTCAACTGAAATTCTTTTTGAAGATTGCTGTAACATAAAATTCATAAGACAAACAGATCAAACACATCTTCTTGAAGAGGAGGAAGGAATATCAGAAATTTCTCAAATTGATGAAGATAATCAATATGAAGAAGAGTTGGCTGATAAAGAAACAAGATATGATAGCTCTTGTGATCATATTCAAGAAAAAGATATTCAACATCATGATCAACCTGTAGAAGAGAAAGGTAATAATTGTTGTTTTATCCAGAAAATACAGAGACCACCTTCTCCTTTGACTGAAGAAGAAATAGATCTCCTCCTGCATACTCATGTTACAGTCCCTGCTTACACATATTTGCAGCCTTCACATAGTCCTGAACATGTGAGTGGAACTTCTTCTATTATTGAAAATGAAAATCTAATTTTAAATGATGACAACCATGGAACTTTACAAGAAGCTAGTAATTTAGTAAACCAATTTATGATGATGATTTCCTGCCAGAGGATTATCTTGTAGACACTATTTTGTTTCATGAAAAAGATAGGGTTGTCATGTTTAATAACCTTGAAGAATGTTTGTTGTTCGAAGATGCTTTAGACTATGATTTGGAGGAGTGGGGATCTGAGATATATAGCTTCACATTTGATATTCCGAGCATTTGTCTGACTGATGACACTCCTGAGTTATCTGCTGAACTTGTTTATGATGAATATCCAGAAGAACTAGAAGAGCAGATTTCTTTTTCATCACACACAAAAATTGACGACAATCCTCCTTTGTTTAATGAATGTGATGAAAGTGTTTCTAAAGATGATGAGCAACAAGAAACTTTGGTTCAATAGGAAAGAAATCAACAACATCATGAAAGAGATCAGCCTATGTATAAAAACTACCAAGAAGATCTTTGGATAGTAGATGAAGGACATAAGTAGGGGTTATTGAAACAATTGATCTCTCCTCCATGTTTAACAACTATTGAGAAACAAGCCAGTAAGTTTCAATGCGACATTTTTTCACCAGTAGAAGAAAAAATCGGCAGTGGACAAAGTGCACAAAAACATTTCAGAGAGCTTGCCCAACATGAGGAAGTATGGATTAATTGTGAAAGTGGTATATCTCTTCCCTTCTACGATCCAGTAGCAGTTTATATGGAGTCAAAATGGGGCATTGAACTTTTTATTTTCAACTTCTTGAAGTCTAAATTTCAAAATTGTAAGTGCCTGCTCCCAGGGTATGTTTTGAAATTTGCAGCTTCTCCTTTCATTTTTGTGCTCAAAGATGGAAGCATAATTAAGTTTGTTAGTCAGAAATTCACTTGGTTGATTTGGAAATTTTCATATACTTGAACAAAGCACTGACATCAGTTAGAGTAGGTGATGTATATAAATAAGCTTGACTTCGAGCATTAGCGTACAACAATGGTTTTAAGTATGTTTCCAGTTTAGTTTGGCATCTTGTATGGTTTTGATTTAAGACATTATGAATCCATAGCCCCATGAATGCATGATCGATTTTTTGTTCCGGAAAGGTGCAAGTAAAGTGACAGAGTTCAGAGTTGGATAAGGATGATTTCAGGTCACCCAATGGATGAAGGAACGTGGTCTACTATTCTTGGCGCTTTACAGGAAAGCACCATCCCTAGATGGAGCCTCTGTTGTAACAGATATTGAAATTTTGGCTTTCAGTAACTTAGGAGAGAAAACATTTATAGTGTTTAACTATAAAAAATGTAGATGTGAGAAAACGACCATTCGTCTGTCACGTGCATCACTGAATGTTCTCTACCTATCATCTTCAGTCAAATAACGCCGAAATCAGCTCCAAATGCCACAACAGTATAACTGTTAAGAACCAAACATCAATATAGCATAGAAAAAGCTCAGGAAAAGTACTCAACGCCTTGAAAAAGAGATAATTTCAGATAATAAGCCTCTTCGAGGGGGCAACCTCCTTTTACCCCACTTAAATGTTCAAGTCCAAGATGATTCCAAATGAAAATGTCTCCTTGGTATATATAGGAG
>ML814551.1:146747-166274 GCA_009831015.1 Picea engelmannii | reverse complement strand
TGCAAGGAAAGCCTTGCTTCAGAGTTCGAGATGACTGATATCGGACTGATGCATTACTTTTTGGGATTGGAGGTTTGGCAGGAGCCTGGACACATCTTCCTGGGACATGGGAAGTATGTGTGTGACATTCTGAGAAGATTTCAGATGGAGGATTGTAGGTCCATGACCACTCCCATGATTACAAACTGGAAGAAGCTTCATGCTTTTGAGTCATAGTTGGTGGATTCCACTTTGTATCGTCAGTTGATCGGGTCATTGATGTATTTGGTCAATACCGGGCCAGTTATTTGTTTTGCTGTCAACACTCTCAATCAATTCATGGTGGAGCCTAGGAGAGTGCACTGGGTGGCAGCAAAACATGTGCTCAAGTATCTTTGTGGTACGTTAGATTATGGTCTGAACTATCAGAGAGGAGATGGAGTTCATTTGGTTGGCTATACAGATTCAGATTGGGCATGATGTGTCAGTGACAGGAAAAGTACTTCAGGGTGCTGTTTTGGATTGGGCTCAACAGTTGTGTCTTGGTTCAGTCGGAAGCAAAAGTCAGTGGCTTTGAGTTCTGCAAAGGCTGAGTATATGGCAGCCAGTCAGGTCAGTTGTGAGGCCCTTTGGCTTCGCAAGTTGCTGGTGGGATTGTTCGGTGTGCAGTTGAGGCCTACTGTGATTTACTGTGATAATCAGAATTGCATCAAACTCTCGGAGAATCCAGTTTTTCATGACAGGTATAAGCATATCGAGATTCGTTATCACTTTATCCGTGACTATGTTCAGAGAGGAGCTATGGAGCTACAGTACATATCTACAGAGGAGTAGGTTGCAGACATACTCACCAAAGCATTGAGCAGAGGCAAGTTTGTATTTTTCAGGGACAAGCTTGGACTGGTGAGTAACACTTTCCTCGGTAAGAGGGAGTGTTAAAATTTTAATTAAAAAGTACCTAGGCAAGTGTTTCTCATCCCTAAGCGCCTAAGGGGAGAAAGTGCCTAATGTGGGCCCTAGTCATTTAATTTGTGAGATGCAAATTAAAAGGTGACTTTATGACCTTAGTGAGGGTGAGTGAAGAGACACTCAATCTCAACCACTCATCTAATCCAATCTCAACCGTTGGATTAAGAAACTCCTCACCTACCTCATGAGGTCGATTAGGGTTGGAGGGCACACCCATTGTTGTGTTGTTGGTTCATTGTTGAGAGAGCAAGAGAGAGAGCATTTTTGAGCTTGAGAAGAGGCCATTTTTGCAGAGCTAGGGCACACATCCCAAGGCTGCTATCTAGCACAAAAATTGAGGCAGCAAGTATAGCATTGAATGCAGGCCGTACTATACAGATTGAGCAGGGCATACATCAAGTAGAGAATGCACATAAATCGAGGGAAGGTATAGTCCGAGCAAAGAGGCCGTACTGTACGTATTTTCGAATTCCGTACATTAGGAAAAAGGCATGGAAACTGAGGCAGAAAAGTACAGTCCGCACTGTACGGAATCTGTACAGTCAGTACTGTTCATATTCCGTATAGTCTGGACTCTGTACAACTGTTATTCAAGCACAAAAATTGAGGTGAAGGTTCTGTGTTATTTTCTAGAAGTTTTGGCACATTTCCCAAGGCGGTCGTACAACATTTATTGCACTGTTTTGGGCTGAGACTGTTGGCACGAATTTCTAGGTGACCGTACAACATTTTGGAGGCACAAAAATCAAGGAGCAGACCTGCAATTAATTGCAGAAAATTCTGGAAAGAGTTTTGTGGAGTTTCGCTCATTTTCTTGTGTGAAGACTTGGCACGGTTATCGAGATAAGTTTGTCATTTAAATTTCTGAAGATGAACATGCTGTAACAAAATTTCTCTGAAGCTCCAAAATAATAAAAATCTCCCTCTCACTGGTTTTCCCCTTGTGGGTTTTTCCAGGGTCGCTGTTAGACAGAAAATCTCCGTGTCAATATTTTTTGAGTTTTATGTGCTGCTGATATTTTATTTCTGCGTTATAAACGATGTTCATAATCCTCATGTTTCAGTTCTGAAAATTATTTTCTGCTGAGTTTTATTTGCTGTTATAAAACTGGGTTTGGGCATTAAACATTGGCTGAAAAATCAGCGAGATTGAAATTGGGTTGGGGTTTGAAATTTTACACTAAGACCTTTTCATTTGACACCCAACAACCAAAGTCAAAATTCATTCCTGATGTTGGAGGGGTGATTGCTTTAAGAGTACTCTAATAAGGCATACTTTGATTTTTAGTCCCTTTCCTCTGATAAGTTAATCTCTTATTCCTAGCCATTTCAAGGTTTGTTCAGGTGTGGGATTTTGACCATGTAACTTGGTTACATTGTCATATTCTTTGACTACATTGTTTGTGTCTTCACTTTTTTCTTTTATTTTCATCCAATGGTCCATAGAAACAGGATGAGTTCTGCCCACACAGTTTATACGATCTGAAAACCCCACACAGTTAATACGATCTGAGAAACCCACATAGTTATTTGCTTCTATCTTCATTTATCTAAAGGAACCTAGGACAAGTGGAGTCTTCATGGAAGTCATTGCAAGCTCTACAAAAAGGGGGAGCCTCATGCTCCACCAAATTTGTGGCTTCAAGCTGATTTGGGGGCCTTTGATCTTGTGGAGGCCCCTTTCTTTCCCATCTTTCATTATTTTGCCTAGGTTGAAATCTATTGGCTTGTGATCTTTCCATGGAAATCAAACAATTTTGCATGGCATTAAGTTGGTTGGCATGGTTGGCTTCCATGGCCTCGATCACTTCAGTTAATTCTTTTAGAGGATCGCTGGAAGACTCTTTACTTTCTGTGCTAACAACTTTGGCTTTAGACTCTGACTGTTTCGAAGCACTACCCCTGGTAAAACCCGACAAGTTAGACCTTCCTAAGGCTTGCATGTTTTATCAATTTTAATAGCTATCTCTTGGGAAATCTTAAGGTTGGATGGCTCTTTATCTTTGAGTTGGTACAACAGTCTCTGGAGACTTGATGCCTTTGTGTAGGCTACTGATTAACTCATTAAACCTCTTATTAAATTCCTCCATAGTCTCATTTTAATTTTTCTTTATGGTGTTCAAGGAAGCTAATATGTGACGACGTTCTTTCTTTTCCCCCCATTTCTCTGTGAAGGCATCTATCAAGTCTTTTATCGTTGTGAACTTATTATCTGCAAAATTTGAAAAACCAATGACGTGCATCTTCTTCTAATGACAAGACAAAAAGTTTCATTTTAACATCTTCATGTGCGACATTGCCACACCATTTATTCACACAATGAGTAAAAGCTCGAATATGTGCTTTAGCACTCATAGTATTGTTGCCTTGAAAGGAAGTCGACTTATCTAGAGCTTTTTTTGGAATTGCATGTGGATAACCATTTATTGCAGTAAAATCACATGGTTTATACAAATCATCCATTTCTAAACTAGAATTATTGAATTCTAAACTAGTATTATTAAATAACAAATGTATATCAGAAATGGACTCGAATCCGAGATGATCAATGATTCTACGAGAAGCAAGTTTATTCAACCTCCTCCTATAAACCTTTTCGGGTTCAGGGACGATGTCAAGCAAACCTTGCGAGTTCCTTCTTGTACATTACTTTGTCAAATTATGATTAAGTGGAGTCGCCAGATGATCGGGTCTATTTCAAATACACAAGATACATCAAACAAAGTAAAAACAACAAAAGAAAACCAAAAGTCGTATTCCGGGAATAGAAAGATTTATCCAAGGCGACGACACCAACAAATGTTGCCCCCTAATCCACATCTCGGGTCACGTGGATGAAATCTTCAATCGACTGGGTGTGGCCTTGGGGGCAAGTCTCGAGTCGGGTAGCTGTCACCTGACACTCGACTCCTCCGTCTAGGCTAACTCCTAGCGAAGCCAAGGAGGGTAGTCCCTAAAAAGAATCTAAAGCTTGAACTAAGCTAAGCACAACTATTGTTCTAGGAGTTTGAAATGAAATCCAAAAGTAAATACAACTATTCTAATAACATATATGACACATAAAGGAAATGCTTATACTAGAGATATTAAGCAAATAAAGTACTTGAATATAAATGATATAGCTTGAAAGTAGATAAAAGTGCTTGAAAGTAAATGACAAAAAGCAATATAATAGACCAATGCCAAAAGTAAAGTATGCTGTTGTGAAATGAATGTGTTGCAAATGCTCTTGGTAAATTTTATTATTAAGGGTTATTGCTTGAATTAGTGGTTTAATTTAGTGAAGTGGCTTGATGTTGCAAGTCCACTTTGTGCATGCGAGATTGTAAATGTGAAACATAAAAGTAAATCTAATCCCTCAAATGTGTATCAGTGAGATCGCAAGGAGTTCCAATGGGGAGAGAATTGATCTCAATGAGTATTCATTGAATTCACAAGTCGATCTACCAATATGGATCATGTATCGAGCAATAGTGGTATAAGGTTTTCCCTATTAAAACTATTCTACACTGACGAGTTCTTTTTTTGATTGACACCCCAGATCAAGCAAAGCTCGCAAGGGGCCAGAGCATACTAAGGTTGCTGAGGGGAAGGTTTATTTGCCAACTTGAAATAACTGAAAGGAAATGCAAAGTTGAAATTTAAACTAATCTAATCTAGAAATTGAAACCTATCTAATGTTTTACGGTGCTTGGGTTTATTTTAACTTTGCGAAAATGAAATGAAAGCAAGAAAAAGAGACAAACACAAAAATGAGACAGTTCCCCTCAACCCCTAGGGGGATTACAGGCCTAGTGGGTTATCCAACTCTTTCTTTTCAGTTACAATAGTTTTTGGAAGAATATTTGTGGTCCTTTTATACTTAAGGCCGCAAGTTTACAAGTTTATTGAGAGAAAATTAGATTGGAAGAGAGTTGGAAGCCTTGGGTGGTCCCGGATGCTATGTATCCTCGAAATTTGGGCAGAGTTTCCCCTTGGTTTTTCACAAACCTGCAAAAAATAGCAAGCTATTGTGGAAGAAAGTGCCCCAAAATGACTTTGGGACAGCTTGCAAACAATGTTAGACTAAGCCCAAAAATTAGTCAGTGAAAGCTAAGCAAAAGTTAATGAAAATCAACCAAGAAAGCAAGCTATACGCTAACTTTCTTAGTGGATTTTGTTTGCTGTTCGGGACAGCAAACAAGGAGGCACTAAGATTGCTAAATATATGATTAAAAGCTCTAACAATCAACTCTACCTTTTAGCCTTACAATTTGGAAAGAAAAACTTGCTTAAAGATACTTTTTTTTCATGCAAGATCTACTTAAAATTTTAGATCTAAAGCTAGGATCTATGCATGCATGCTTACATAAATAAAGATCTAATTAAAATTTATAAATGAAACTTGGATCTTTATGCATGCAAATAAAAGTAACCAGAAAATGTTTGAAATTTTGAGAAGGAGAGAAAGAGAAGCTTGTAGCTTGGAACCCTTGGGCAATGGAGTCTTTTGGTGGATTGAGGAGGGACTATGTCTTTAGAACCTTGGAGTTGTGGAAGATGCAAACTAGCTCAGCCACCTCTCCAAGCAATGAAGTCTCGTGAACTAAAAATCTTGCAAAACAAATTGTTAAACTCTTGGTGTCGCCTACAAGAGAAACTCAAAGGGCATGTTAGTTAAGAAAAACATACATGTACATCAAAATATCTCAAATAAGAAAACAATAGGATTAAAGAAAGCGAACTTGCTTACTAATCCTATCCTACTGGGTGACAACACCCCTTCAAAGGCCTAGCTAACAATTGAAATACAAAATTTTAGAACAATATTACCTCATAACATTAAGCATATGATAATGATCATCCACACACTTGCACAAGACACCTTCTTGATCTCCAAAGCCTTTTTATTCCAATAGAGAAGTATTACAATGGTATTACAACAACAAGCTAAGTCCAAACTCCCGTTAGGTTACAATGGACAAGAGTGCTTGGTTTTATAGTAAGAAGGGGGCGCTCCATCTATAAGAGAGGGATGAGCCAAGTGTGGAGGAGTATGACTCCCACCTCTCCAGAAACTCAAGAGAGGTGCCACATGTGAGAGTACAAGAGAGTGGGAGGTCCCCACCTCTCAAGAGGTAGGCACCTCTCTCCAAGAGTGCGCCACCTCTTGAGAGGGGGGCGCACCTCACCTTTGGAATCTCCTCCAACATGAAGTAGGATGCCACATAACTCACTTTAACTCCTAAACAACTCGCCCTCAAGTGCCACATACTCCCAGTGAAGAGAAGTGAACTAGAGACAAGCCAAAACATGTTTCCGACATATCTCCTTGATATAAGGGATGTTGATTTTTTTGTCTTTTTTCACCTTTTTGGAGTAAAAGTGATTTTTGATGACAAAAATCATTTTTTTCTCTCAAAAATGGGGTACAATGGTTAAAGTGGTATTATGAGTTAGAAAATGAGTACCCCCAAGGCATATAACATCTTCTAGTATCACTTTTTTAATATTACATCAAATTACAAAGTAAAAATTCCGTTTTACGGGAAATTTTATCACTTATTAAAATACTTAAAAAATCCTAAGGGGGACTTAGTTCATGTCCATAAGACTCAAGACCAATGACTAGCATGGTAATATACATTAGACACTAGACTTGGACAACACACACTAAGGCCTAATCGTCAGTACACACTCCAGCTTTGCAGGTAATGAGTGAAAAAATTTAGAAATGATCACTCGTCGATAGGCAAGCTATAGATAACAAGTGAAAAAAAAACACTCTAGAGTATGCACTGATGATCAAGTCTTAGGGGGCTAGACATTTTACATAGGAAAGCCCTCATGCTAGCTCATTTTATTACAATTCCCCCATGGGGTATGGATCATGCATAGAAGAAGAAGAAGAAGAAGAAGAAGAAGAAGAAGAATTGAAGGGTCATAAGACCCATCTGGACTTTTGAACTCTGATTTTGAACAAACGACTTGTTCAACCTTTGCGGATCATTGTCAGTGTTGCTTGGTGCAACTATGAGGGTAACAAAGGGTACTAACATCATCAAACACATTCCACCTAGGTGATGTCTAGCAAATGTTACAATTTCAAATCATATCACCTAGGGAAATCCCATCAAGGCAATGTGCACAACCACAACACATCCATCATTTGACCACATCAACATCATCAGATAAGGGGACAATAGAAATGCTGACCAATCATCAAGTGTGTCCCCACCATGCATCAAACATACGAGGACCATGTAGAACAACCCCTTCCTAGTGACACCAATAATACATCATCATGCAAAAGTCACTAGGAAACTCCAACAATATCATGAAACATCTACCTCCTAACACCATCCTCTAACCCCTTGGGGAGCTGGAACCATCATCCAAGAACAAGATGTAGCACATCTAGAGAAACAAGTACATCACAACCACACATAATGAAATAACATGCTCCATAACCATCAATATGCAACCAAGGGGTGATCAACAAAGCAAGCACATGTGAGAAGACCACCAAATCGACGAGCACAATCATCCAACCAAGGAGAAGTGGGACACCCCAACCAAAGACCTGCAACAAATGATCCAATTCAATGAAGAGAAGGGGCTCCATGAAGATGAATTCCCCCAAGTTGGTCTCAAAGCTCCAATATACCAGCTGCAAATTTCCACATATGTGATAAAAATCACAAAGTGGAACCTCATACACTATGAGGTGTAATACATATTATTGATGTTCTTTTTGATTTCAAGGGCTTTGCTGATTAGATGGGTGGAACAACGCTGGACTTTGGCAAGGACCTTGATTTTGTCAAAGAAGATGTGGTGTTTGTATGAGGGGAATGTTTGACAATGGCCGATTTGGTTACACAAGTATTATTGGTATCAACAATGTGATGGGTTTGGATGGATCAAGTAGTTTGTTTGATGTAGGAGATGCCTTTGTTGGTGTTTACATGATTCTCAGATCTTGATAGTTATTGCCTTATGATTAATAACAAGATTCACTTTCATACAACAGTTATCATAGAATAACTATACACTGAAAAATCTCAACTATAACAATGCAGGGAAATAACAAGATCTAGAAATATTAACCATGCACAGTAGACACAAGAAGAAAACACAAGAACACAAGAGTTTATCCTGGAAAACCCAAACTTGGGAGAAAACCGAACAACCTTTCTCTAGAAGAATTCAGTCCAAGATATTACCACTACATCACCATCAATAGCCAAAATACCATACAAAGAAGATCCTCCCCAAGGCTAGCATCACCAAGACCTAGCTCCTCAATAATATGATCAAGAATAACCAAGCAAGAGCTTCTCCAAGTGTGGCGCACTCTCTAAGATAACCAGTAACCCAAAAATAGCGAAACTGCCAAAATTGCTGCTGCAACTGCCTTGTGTGCACTGTAGAAGGAGCTGTCTTCCTGTCAAAATGAAATGAGCCAGTCCTGTATTTATACTGATCTGGGCGCTAGTCTGGGGCCGACTTCTTATTTCTGGGTCTTCAATTTTATTATTATTTTTCCTGTGGGGCCAACTTCTCTTCCCGGGTCTTCAACTTCTTCCTGGGGCTTCTATGATGGGGTAGATGGGTCTTCTTGTACTTTCTTGTGGAGAATGACTGCCCAAAGTTGCAAATTTCCACCAGCCTCATGAATAGGGGATCTCATAAATGCCCTGTTGTTGGAAAGAATCAATTTTGTCTTTCATGGAATTGAAAGTGTTCTTAAAGGTTTTAAGGGGTTTGATAACAATGTGGTTGTGTTTCTTCTTAAGAATTCTGGATATCTTGTCAGTGGTCCCTTGGATAAGGGAAGATAAGCTTGGGGAAATAGTGGTTTGGGAGTTTTGGTGTTGTCTCCTCTGGGGATTTTTTCTTCTATGTCGTTTGTTGTGGAGCGATCAATAGTAGTAAGAAAATGAAGAAGAATATCAACTGTATGATTGATTAACAATAGTAAATCTTCAGTGCATTTCTTTACATGTCCTTTGGTGACTCTTGTCTGGTCAGAAACTTTAACATGCTCTTAGAAAAAGAAAATTGAAAGAAAGATGAAATGAACGTCTTCTTATGTTTCTTGGTAATCAATAGAATATACAGGACCTAGAATAATTGACACAGATCCAATATTTTCAGTCCTTGTCAATTTTATTGCAGCTGCATTCTAAGTTATTTTTATGGAATAGGTTCTCAAGAATAGATATATTATTGTTCATGACTTGCCTGCCTTGATATTGTGATGAAATGAAGATTGGCAGGAAATTGAAATGTATTTGTTTGCCAGGCTAATGTTGACATGTATTTGTTTTTGGAGCCAAAAGTTAGCAAAACATCAAGAAGTTGGTGCATTTCAAAATCTGCCCATGGTGATCCCCTCAAAGGATAGTCTTTTTTCTGCAATGAGGAAGGCAAAGATGGTTGGTCCAACAAAAGGTATTCAAACATGCCGGACACACAAGGAATTGGTTACTTTGTCTTATGGGAGATAAGAATAGGAGCTTTCTAGCACCATTAGTTTCTGTGTTTTTTATTTCATGTTCATATTTAGGTGGCTGATGATACATTTCTAAGGGTGCATTTCTTTAAATGAATTGTAGGTATTGCAAATATAGCAAAGAGAGAGCGGAATCGAGGTGCAAAGCAGCTAGATGCATTGATGAAAGTTAGTAATCTGATTTTATTTCTTTGAAAGTTTTAGTTTCTGATTTTACATTATTGAAAACCCATGAAACTGTTAGTAACTTTGATTTAATGTGCTTCATCATCAAAGTGTCCAACTGCACATAAAGAATTGTTGTCTTCATGTCAGGAGCTAGCTGTTCCCTTGAAAAATTACGTGGAGAAATTTCCTCGCAGTCAGAACTTACATCCTTATGAGCAGTCTTTGATTGAGTTCACACTTGGAAAAGGCAAGTATGAAGAGGTATATATATTAGTCTTCTCATCTCTAGTGTTTGTTTGTTAGGGTATTGATCATTCCTTTCAAAAGCAAGAAGGAATAAAGTAATGCACCGCAATTTTTTTCCTTTTTAAGAAGGATAGAATCAAATGTCGTCATGCTATTGTATAGAAAATTTTACATTTTGATTCAAAATGAGTCGACTGAGTGACCTCAAGATCTGATAATGATCAATAAACAACGAGACAGCTGGCTGTTAGTTCTGCCGAGTTTAGTACTATCTAAGGCAAAAAGTGGGGACATTACACATTGGAATTCTAATTTAAACCTCTATGCGTTTCCCTCACTCCATAAAGCTTATGTGCATGGTTTCTCCCTCATTATTCACTCTTTCTTTCCTAGAATGCGCCCTCTCTATTTCCTCTCTACTTCACACATGTGGCGCATTAGTCATACTAACTCTCTCTTCCTTGTTTGCATATGTTACCTATCGCCTTCAAACTCCATGTCCTAGCAATTGTTTCACTCATGCACCTTTTTAGAACCTAAATCTCACACATGCGCTCTAAATTCCTCACTCTCTCATCCTTGAATGCACTTTCCTCCTATTGTTTAGGGCACATCTTCCTCTCTTGTGCGCATTAACTTACCTCCCTCAACACCTAACTCACTCTTCCTCCCATCACGCGCTTTCTCCTATGTTTCTAAGTTCCTATTTCCTCATTCCTTGCTTCTATTTACCTCACTCCTATCCTATTCCCACACTCCCATGTGCATTCCTCATGCAAGCTAGTGCGCAAACCTTCTTTTTACTCAAGTTCACACCCTCTTTACTCCCTCTTGAATCTTGAACCTTTCACATGTGAGTTGACTCACCTTTATCACTCAAATTTACCCATGCGCATGGTTCACTTCCTCCACTCATGTGCAGACTTTTCCCATCCTCCTATTCCTATGCGCCTATGGTTTCTATTTGCTTGGTGAAGTGCGCTCCCTTGGCCATATATTGGATGGTATACATTGATTATTGGTTGGATTTTTGCAGCAGCGACATACTATCATACTCTCTCTCTCTCTCTCTTATTCTATAGTCTAGGTACTCATTCTTGAGCAAGGATATTCATTGTACCGGTTGTGGACTTGTTGATTGTGGCGCAATCAACCCTTTGACAAGCCTATAATAAAGAAGTTTTAACTTTTGTGTTTGTTTCCGAACTTTCCTTCTTGTTGGTGTTTTGTTAAATTCTTGCAAATTGATTAAGTAGTTCATCCTATTAATTGTGATATTGATCTATCTTGTGAGTAGTTTCTTTCCTTATTTCTTCTATCTTTCTTGTGCTAACCATACAGGATCCGTCCAAGCTACAAAACTATCTTTTCCCCCATGTATTGGACAATTTTAATACGCTATCCAAGACATATCAGCCGCTGTTTTTTGTCACTTTTTGCAAAAATCAGACCTTAAGACTGCAGCAAAGTACCTTGTGGATTCCCCCTTGAGGCTGGCAAGCACCAGCCCAAATGGAGAAGGGTCTAGCGGCTAGCCTATGACAATTTGGGGCTTTTCTCCTTTAATTAGCCGTTTTCCATTACTAAAATTTCTGTTATATCAGCTCAATTGGAGGGTGAAAAATTGTGCTAACAATACCTCGGGGCACCTCCCCACACCTCTTGGACCTTTGACGTTGGACAGATGAGCACATATATTGCAGATATAACTAGATGGGCCATTGAGAGGGTAGGAAGCCCCACAGGTTGGACATAGCACCCCTAAGCATATTAGGGTTTGATTGGATGATGTTGCACTTGCAGGAGATGTCACACCTCTTTGGAGAGGTTATAGAGCCCTCTTCACCTATGACATCACACCCTAGCCCTTGAATGTTTCATTTGAGATGATGATGTCATACTTGTTGCTTGATGAGCCGACCTAGCACGGGAGCATGCTTCTTGATGATGAGTGGGCACTTGATGTTGATGAGACATGACGCTTGGGGTGAGAGACATGATCTTTGATGACGCTTTCACCTTTTCATGGAGTGATGTGGCCTTTGGAGGCACTTTTTCACTTTTAGAGCATGATGTCATGGCATTTGGAGGGCTTCTACACCCACACGTGTCACCTTTTGAGGGGACATTTTGGTATATTATCATTGTATCTTTATGTTTGAGGCTATTTTGGGGGTCGGCCATAACCTATCCACCTTGTCTCATGAATGTTTTATTGTTTTAGGGGCTTCGAGGGTTTATAGCACTAGGGTTGCCTCTTACAAGAAGGCTAGCAATCCTCAATTGTAAATGACAACTCACACTTGTGGAGAATCATCATTACTGGTCTTCGTTTACTCTCTTTTCATCATGGAGTACTTATGCGCACTTTAGGAGGGTTGATCTAGTGGATGTTTTTCTTGTTTTGGTGGATGCTTCATGAAACTAGGGTTTCTTCATGCATAACAACTTAGTCTAGTAAGTGGTCTTTTCCAAGTATTTATGTTTTGTTCATGGTATTTAAGTGAATGCTCTATCAAAGTGGTGATAAGTTGCGTGTTATCTTGTTTCCTTAGATAATTTTTGCTAGAAACCCTAGGGAAGGATTGTAATTGGTCATCTCCTTCCCTTGTTTTTTCCATCTTAATTTTGTTGAAGCATACAAGGTCAATATTAGGGATTGAGTGGACATCCCCCTAACCTTGTCTCTGAGGTTGAAATCTAGGGTTTATGAGGGGATAAACTCTAGTGTTTGACCTATTTCCACTTGATCTTACGTTATATGCTCTAGAAGAAGTAGGATGACACCTAGGGTTTATGAGGGGATAAACTCTAGGGTTTGTTTTCCTAGAGGGTTTAACCTAGGCCTATGATTGGATAATCCTAGGGTTTAATCTTCAAGTCTTCTTTTTCTTTTAGCATCCTTTGAAGTTGTTGCATTGAGTCCATATGCCCAAGGACTTAAATAAGGCACTAATCTTTCTCTTGCTACAAGTGATCACAAGCCTTAGTTTAGCTTCTCTCTCCCAAATGACTTGGTGTTATCTTAGGGTTTGCATTGCATTTGCATTTTTCATCATTTTTAGCCTAACCTTTTGCATCTTAGCTTAGATTGACATCTATTATCATCATTTTCTGCATTAATTGCACTTTCATCCATTAGGGCTTGTCACATTGCACCTAATTGACATATTTTAATGCTCTTTCTTGCAAGTAATTGTTAGTTTATGATTTGGTAGTGTTTACTTAACATTTGATAATATCTTCCATTGCATTTTAACCAGTTTAAGACTGATTTAATATTGCTGTTGTAAACTTGCTATTGCTGAAGTATACTATCTCTTGTTCCATGTTTTACTGCAACAACCTTTCTTTTCTTTTAGCTAGTGTATCAACCTTTTCCTATTTTCTTTTAGCTAGTGTTTTGAGGCATTTGTTTACTTTTCAATAGACATCATTGGTTGTCACATCCATCACACACACGTAATCACTTCACCTTGTCTAATCTATGCTAACTTTGCCGTTAACCTAGACCTAACTAATCAAGCATCTAAGATAGTGGGTTATATACTTGCCTCTAGCTTGCTATAGAATCCCTTGAGGTTGCTAAGGAAGCCTACCTTGTGTTGGATCTTTATCCTTCACTAAAAGATGGGAAGTACTTGCTTAGGTGACAGTGGCAATTACTTCTATATGTTACACTAGTTTAGCATCTTGTGAAGGTTTTGCACAAGTGGTAGATTTTGTGATAACAATACCAATTTGTAGAAGCATTTATTTGATTAGTCCATGCAGAATTGAAAAACTAAGGATGTTCATAAGGCATACCTTAAGGAAATTGTTGAGGTGCTCCTTGCCTTCTTTGGTTGATGAAACATACTTGCTCAATGTTCTCCTTAGTTCCTTCATATAATGCCTTTAAACTATGCAATTGATGGCATTGGCTTGTGTTATGATGTTCTTTGCAAACACTGCAAATTTCCACACTATTCAGTGGACATTCATGATGAGCATCATTCTTGTAGTTATAGGTTCTGCAAAGGAACTCAAATTCAAAGAGGAAAGTGTAAGGATCTTTGTAGTCATCCCATGGAAATGACGAAGGATTGCTGGGTTTATGTTTTTCATCCTTGCTTCCTCCTCTGTTTCTAGGATGGGAAACTCAAACACATTGGTTCTCCTTCTGCTCTTTCTTCTGCCATAGAAAATAGAGAAAGAAACTCTAGAGAGGAGAATGAAAAGGATTTGAAGTCTTTTGATTCCTCAACACTTCCTTCTAGT
Source organism: Picea engelmannii (assembly GCA_009831015.1). NCBI lineage: Eukaryota > Viridiplantae > Streptophyta > Pinopsida > Pinales > Pinaceae > Picea > Picea engelmannii. The sequence goes on along the minus strand of ML814551.1, from coordinate 152,155 downwards.
CCTTTGTATGTGTTACCCTCCAAGTTGCACTAAGATGGACTTGCAGTTGAGCCGCCAAAGATTGAACAAGTAATTGTTCAAAATCAGAGTTCAAAAGTCCAGCCGGCCAATATGGCCACCTTTCTTCTTCTTCTTCTCTTTACCACTTTTCCATGCCCCCCCATGGGGAATTGTAATAAGATGTGTTATCGCGCAAGTTGTAGGTTGGGCAAAGCTCGACCCAACCACCAATTGGTGACAACTAGGAGAGAACCTACCCACTGTCACCTTAGGCAAGTGTTCCCGTCACTTTAGAGGTGAGGTAGTTACCTCAAGGGGAAATCCCGGTGACCCTAGGGAGAAATGAGATGGAAAATGATAACTATGAATGGATATCCCTAGAGGTCAATTCTAAGTGGTATTAAGAGCTTGAAAAAGAGTCTTGGGAAGGCTTAAGGGTTTCCAAGTGAGTTGAGTGACCTGTCGAGAGTAAAGTACCTGCCCGAGACACAATGAAAACCAAGGATACTTGTATTATGTTAGTTGGACAAGCAAGTTAAGCTTGTTGTCCCTAATTGCAGCAAAATTAAATGATATATATCAGCTCAATAAAGATAGAAAAGGCTGCTATATAAGTGCCAAGCATATGATAAAATAAACAAGAGACAAACTAGTGAAAGCTAGCTCAACTCAACAATGATTAAGCAATGCTCTAGCACAAAAAGCAAGGCTGAAAACAAAAGCTTTCGCAGAGATATTTATCAGCCTCATGGCTGTAGAAAACCAATCTTTATAGCAGAAAAATCAGCCACTGAAAACTACTTCTAACTAGCTCAACAAGTGTGCTAGGGTTAGTAGAGAGTTAGGGCAAAATTGTAGCCAATTCCTAGGGTTAGTTTAGGAGTTATGAGGGGTTAGAGAGTTAGTTTGCTGCAGCCTTAATGGCTGTAGGTTAGTTTTGTAATTAATGGTTGAAAGGGGACGCCTTAATGAGGTCAGAGAGCCAAAGGCTCAAGGAACAACTTCCAAAAGAGACAACTTCAAAACTTGAAAAATTCATGTTTACAAAGACAACAATTTATTTCTCCAATGCAACAAGTAAATGAGTAGTACCTTTAATGATTGGGTTAATGGAGTCAAGCAAAGAAAGAGCTAGAAGTACTACCTCCTTGGGGGTGTAAATCCTCTTACTCCCCGAGGAAAGTATCCCTAGCTAGGGTTTAGGCTAAGAGGGTGTATGCACTTATACTTCTCTTAGAAAACCCTTGTTAAACCAATAAAATGTAAGCATAAAATGACGGATACTAAGGTGGGGGTGTATGCCCTTATACTTCCTACCTAGTTCTAGCAAATAACCTTGACTTGAATAACAAATGATAGCACAATGTAAAAAAAAGCATTACCAATTCAAGGAAAAAAGCTAAAACAAACCACCACAATAGCAAAGAAGAGCCTTCCAAGGCTAGCACATCACTTCCATCAACCAATAACCAAAGAGATAGCCATACGCAAGAGCACAAGAGAGAAACTAGCAAAAGAGAGCGAAAATTTCGGTCCAATACTTCTCACAATGGGAGAGTTATGTTTTTAAAATGAGATCTTATGATCTCTATTTATACAAAATGTCACTAAGATAGTTTGTCCACATAATTTTAGGGTAAACCACAAGACTAGGGGTCAACAACCCTAATCTTGTCCCTTTACACAAACAATATTAGACAATTCATCTTTAAATTCTACTTTTTGCACAAATGAAAACCCTAAGAGTGACGTCACCCGTTTAGGAGGGACGTTTTGGCACTTTTAGGCTAAACGTTGAGTTGGAGATGAAAGGGTTGGGCCTCCAAAGGCCATGTGTCTCCAATCCAACCTTCTACCTCACGATCCAAGGGTTTCTTCCTTCAAAACGTGCCATGTGTATCCATCACCACCTCAAGCCCCTCAAGCATGACGTCAAGCCTCCAAAAGATGACGTTTTGCCTCTCCTAGGAAAAACGTTTAGCATGTGAGGGCCAGGTCATGTCTCTCTAGTCATCTTCTAGGCATCCAAAGGTACATCTCTCTCATCCGACATGCGGGCCCTTGGCATCCAACCTGTGGGCTTCAAGCCCCATGGAAGCCCAAGCTAGGCTTATTCCTCCAAAACTCTCCACCAACTAGGTCCTGCAAAGACAAGTAAGCACACCCTCCAAGGATCTCAAGTCAAAATATTATGATAAGTAAATCAAATCAATAAATGAACCACCTAAGCATGTGCATCGAAGATTACCCTATCAAACAAATAAGTGCTCAAAGACATTGTGCAACTTGCCAAGCTTGGATATGGGAAGGTTGACGAGGTGTCCTATTGGGTAGATCTTCCCTAGGTCAAGGAGTGTTTTCCAAGTGATCCCTCTCTAAGCCATGTAAAGTGGATGAAGTGTTTAAGGATTAAGACTCAATGGGCATGGGGTTCATGACGTACAAGGGGCTGTAGTGTCTCATTCATTGGTGCCTTTGTAGAGAGTGTGTGGCACCTTCGTTTGCAATGCAATTTTTCCAAGCCCATCGTTTTTCCATTCTTTGTTTCTTTCATGTTTTAAGGACGAGTTGAAGGCCACTGTCCTAGCGTGGTGTCCAGATAATGACAATGTGACTCACAAATACCTTGCAGAAATGAGAAGGCTGGCTCGTGATGAGACCCCCTTTCTCTTAGTTGTGCAACTGAGAGCCACTACCATGGCTTGGTGGCCAGATGATGTTAATGTGATACCGCTAGATACCCATGATCATGATAGGCCAACTCGTAATGAGACCTCCTATCCTTGAACTAACCCCCTAAGCATTCTATCATTTTATTCTTGTAGGTCCCCCCTTTTCTTATAGATAAGCGTTTCATTGCTTTCTTGGCGGATCCGTGGGAGAAGCATCTGGAAGGTTTATATATAGGCTTTTATCTTTTTAGCCAACATTAATCCCTCTGGGCCTTCAACCCCTTCTTCCCATAGAATGAGGGACAACCCCTTCTTGGGTCAATACACCCTAAAATCCCAAGAGACAAGGAAATGGGGGGTTTAAGTGATGGAAGGTGGTAAGTATGGCTGTGAATAGTACGATGGATTTTCAAGGGAGGTCCTAGTAGCAAACCTATTCCTGAGGAAGACAACTTACTAGGGCACAATGTCAACCACCAAGGTGAAACAGGGCAAAAGGCATAATGTTCAAGCATATGTCATGAAATCTAAAGCAGTCTAAGATACAACATACTAATATGCCTCAAATATAGAATGACACTCACCATAATACCTGACTTGTACCTCATGGAGCAAGGCCCAGTACCTCTCGGAAGCCATCTGGTGTGGTGGATGCCATATGAAAATGTTGACCTCTGTGGTGGTGAGAAGGGTCTCCATCTGTGCAAGTGGATACTGCTGGTCATGTAGTCTCTCGACACTCCATATTTGCAACCTGAAGGCCTTGAGACATAATCTCCTTAGTTATCCCACAAAATGGGGATAACAAGATGAATTTAGCATGATGAACTTGTAAAAGGCTTAGCCTTCTAAGACTTAATCATGAGTGCATTACTCTATAGTGTTTGTTTTACTTATTAATTATTTCTTGCTTGAATTTTTTAAGTGAGTTATAATTTTTGAGTTTTTTCACTCATTTCCTTCAAAGCCGGAGTGTGTATTGATGGTTAGGCCTTAGCTTGGTTATCTAAGTCTAGTGTCTAATGTATATTACCATGCTAGTCATCATTTTTGAGTTATATGGAAATTGCGCTAAGTCCCCCTAGGATTTTTTAAAGTTTTCAATAAATAATTTTTTTTTCGCAAACGAGATATTTTTTAAATGTAAATAAAGCCTAAGTTAAATAAGTAGTACTAGGAGGCATTATGTGCCTTGGGGGTATTCGTTTTCACACTCAAAATACCCACTTTACCTAAGTATTACCTTTTTGAGGGAAAATGGTGATGATTTAATCACCTAAAACCATTTTCTCTCAAAAATATCAGATAAAAGACAAAAATCAGCAAATGCTATTTTTGTGGAAACATGTCTCAAGCATGTCTTTAGTTAACTGCTTCTCACTCACTATCCACTAGATGGCATAGCCACTTAAGGCGAGTTATGTGTGGTAAGTACAGAGTTGAGAGAGAGTTGATGGAGATCCCAAAGCTAGTGTGCACCTCTTCATGAGTTGTGGCGCATTATGGATGATGGTGGTAATCCCAAGAAGGGTGTACACCTACTTGTGAGAGGTGGCGACCCATCCATATCTCATACCTTCACATGTGGTGAGTTAACTCACCTCTTGTGAGAGGTGGCTCCAATCTAGGCGTCCACTCGCTTGGTTTGCTTTGGCTTAAAAGTAGTTCTATTTCTAAGGGCTTTAAAGCTAAATTTGGCAATCTAAGTGCCTTTAATTTTCTTTTCTAAAACAACAACCAAAGACCCGAAGGAGACAAGTTTTCTAGTTGTTTTCCTTAGCTCATTTTGCTTGTTTTCCATAGTTTTAACTCAGAATATTTTTTGGGTTTTTCTAATACTTTCCAAAGACACTTCTAAAACGTTTTTGGGCATCTTTTAGCATTGTTTGCTTGCTTTTTTGTGCAGGTTGGTGAACAGATAGGAGGAGACTGTGTCCGTTTTAGGCAGTTTTTGACTTTCCAGGACCCCTGAGAGCACCCCTTTCATAAATAAACTCATTGAAATCTTGTAAAGACTTGTGATCTCCCTTAATGAATGATCACAAGTCATTCCAAAAAAGATATTGTAACCTTCATCAATAAAATCAGTGGGCTACACAGTGCCCAGTCTTCAACCCCCATGGGGGATCAATATCCTTTTGTGTGATTGACAATTTTGCAATTTTTTCTTATGCTCTCAATGCTCACTAAGTTAAAAAGCTAAAATAAACCACAAAATCAATCACAACACCGCATAACATTAGTTTAGATTTCAATTTCTTAGACTAGCTTAGTTTAGCTTTCAATTTCTAGATTAGTTTCAATTCGAACATTTTACTTTCAGTTTTTTAAATTTGGAAATAAACCATTCCCTTAGCTTCCCTTAGTATTGCTCTGACCCCTTGCGAGCCTAGCTTGATCTGAGGATCCATTAGAACGGGGATTGGTCAGTGTGGAGTAGTTTTAATTAGGGATATCCATTAGTTGCTATTGTTCAATTGGGACAAATGCACCGAGTCTTGTGCGTGAAGTCAGACATGCCTTCTCAGAACTAAGTTCTCTCCATGTTGGACCTCCGACATTACTCTTTGTCTTTGTTAATTGTGTTGAACTTGTGTATGTGAAGTCAGAGGGATACCCTCCCTGTTGGACCTCTGACATAGTTCTTCATAGCCAACTTGAGGGATAGCCTCTAAAAGGCCAAATCTAGATTAGATTTGCTTTATTGTTTTCACTTTGCATACATATCACATAGTG
>ML814551.1:131520-144145 GCA_009831015.1 Picea engelmannii | reverse complement strand
GCAAGTTTTTTGGGGAGGGAAAATGGCCATAAAAGATGAGAAAAATAGACCAATTCTGAGGCTCATCATGATGGATAAGAAACAGTGTTGTCAATCAGTATGTTGGAGATTTTGCAGCATACTCTAAGTCTTCAATAACAAAGTTAGTGCAACAAATCTTATGCCACAACATCATTATAAGCGTAATTAACTCAAAGATTCAAGAAACATCATATATTTATCTCAATTCCTTAAAACTAATCCAAAAATCATTAATTCAAAGAACAAATGTTAACCAATACTTTGATTGGCCATTAAGTGATAGTTTGATAATGTTTGAATACAATAAAGAGCTCTTAGGCATTTATCATAGGCAAAATGGATAGGAAAGGATGAACAGTATAAAAGACATGATTATGGGGCTCATCAACTAAAATGCATGCTCCTTTGCTTTACTTTATGAGAGTATGAAAGCTATATATATATATATATATTGGAAACCTTCGTACTTTCCTCTAGTATTGTTAGGAAAATAAACCATTATTTAGCTCACATTTTGTACAACCACTGTTGCTAGGTCACTACATAAGGCCCCAAAGGGTTGACAAGAAATACGACACAGAGCCTGCTTGCTAGGATTTGAATCTAGCTCATTGAACCAACAACCTCTCCAAGTTGCTACTAGACCCAAAATGATGGACTATGTGTGTTTGTGTGTGTGTATCTATTTTTCCTTAGAAATAAATTTCTGGGAAACTTAGGGCACTTCCCCCCCATTCTGAGGATGGTACCTAGTTTTATTGGGTGGCATAGACTTAGTGCCCCTAACCTTTTGGAAATCAAACTATGGACCTGCACAATGTGCCAGATTACTAGCAACATCCTCACAACAGTAGCACCAACCGATTAAGCTAACCCTCAGGGCTTAGTATCTATCTATCTATGTATATGCTTTCCCTTTACTTCTAATGTAGAAGAAATAGAAGGGGACCCATACACTTACGATTGGTTTTAATATTTATTGTTGTAATCACCTCCTTTAAACTACAATTGAGATTTAAATGATATGAATTTGGTTTCCTACAAGCAAATGAGGACCACTGGTTTGTTTATTTTGATATTGAAATATCGACAACTCATTTTTAAGATCAATGGTTATTGATTTGTGGAAGACACAATGCTAAAGTTCACATCTTAAATGATCAATTTCAATAGATAGACATTTTCAAGACATAGACATATTTGAAAGAAATGGCAATTACTAAACTTGTAACACGCACGATCTTTTATAGGAATTAGATTTGAGCAAACATTATGTGATTTGGGGGCTGAAAATTTGTTATGGATAACATTCCGTTTTTAAAGATACTTCTATTTTCAATGTTTTCACACATGTTGGCTTGAAGCAGGTTCTAAAAACAGTGGATTTGTTGAGAAAGAGGATTGTATCTAAAGGGAAAGAGCATGCTTCTCTTTGTGCCAAGGTTTGTCGGATGTAACTTCTTCATTGTTTTCCTAAAAACATTAATGGTATTATTTTGGGCACAAACATTATTATTGTATGTTGAAAATGTTATTTGCAAAGTAGTAAATTCATTGTATTCAAACTTGAGTAAAAGTAATCAAATGATGGAAGAGAGTGTCTTCATTTGTTTGCTTACATTTATAAATATATTTTTTGTTGGGACTTTGAGAAGTAATTTTATTTGAAATGAGCGAACCATGGAAAGGCTTTATTTCTGTCTTTCTCAATGAAAACATTTGTTGTTTCATTTTATTAGGTCATATAGCTACAATTCACCATTGGAGCACATATATTTGATCCATCATAATTTAAAGTTAGATCACACATAGGCATTACATCCTTAAATGGGAGGATACAATGGCATAGATAAAACTATTGGTTCGAGCTATAGATCTTGTAGAAGGTTACATTTGTTCTCTGAAGTAGAAGCAAGCTTTTTCAATTTCACTATTGTTGTGAAAGATTATGGAAGGATCTAGAGAAGCCGATAGATAAGGTCAAGTTGGGTATTGAAGTTAGGCATTTGAATCAGAGGAAACAAATGTTGCATAGGTGCATGTACTATATCTTTAGGAAAGATTAAATGTGGACTTCCTCCAGTTCGTTATGCCCACACGGGTACATTTAATACTATGGGTTTTCTTTTTGTGCATTGGTTGTATTTAAAGTAAGGTCACATCCCCATGGGTCATGTTGACAATTTTTAACATAAACTACAAAATAACAAGGTAAGAAAAGAATAATTTAGAGTAAGCATTCATTTATAATAAATTGAAAGAACCCCTAATATTCCAAAAATCCAAGGCTGTTTTTTTTGAATGAAGGGTAGGATTGAGAAGTGAAGTATCTCTAGTAATTGAATAAAATGCTAATCTAAAATGTTGTCTACGCTTTCAATCAAACTGAGAAATTTCTCTTCTTTAGCATTGATGCTTGGAAGTTTGAATATGTCAAACTTGGATAGTTTTAATGAACAACTAAATGTTCAATTAGAATGATCTAAATTTCTAATATAATATGTTACTTTCTAGTGTTACATGGTTTTTGTTATGGATAATGCTTATCTTTGAACATTTGACATGCTTGGCTATTAATTTTCAAACATTTTCCTGAAAGGGGTGCATGCACACATAACATATATTCAAGGTAATCTACTCACTATACCCAACTATGTCACGAGTCTTCTAAGATAAGGTTTGAAAAGATTATTCATTAATCACATATGTTTTTTTTTTTAATCCGGGAAAATACCCTAGGGAAAACCCCCCTGACACTTCCCCTCATTCCGAGGATGGTACCCAGGGTAATGGTCGAGGTGGACATCGGTGGCCACCCACCTCTTCCATTGACTCAACACGGGTCTCCATCTTGACAATTTTGTTATCTATAATTTTTCAGGTCCTAAACTTTTGGGGCCGTTTTGAGGCCTTAAACAATGTGTTTTGGCCATTTGGGGGATTGGAGTTGCCATAGCATGCTTAGGCCTACCAACAATTGTACTTCTCAGTTAGATCTTTCCAAGGAGTCACTGTGCACCCCAAACAGAGATTTTATGCAAAAGTTGTGCCCCCGAGAAGTTGACGTATCAACTAGCTAGCTCGAGGCCCACAATCCTTTTGGCACTTCGTCTCCTAGGGTTAGGGTTTTGGATATTTAGGTTTTTTTCCTCGTAGGGATTAGTACTATATGTTAAAAGGCTAATTCGGCCTCTTGTAATGGTTTTCTTGTGAATGGACGTAGTTGTGTTAGCACACTTTTCCACCCTCCAATCAGATCTGATATATGGGTACGATCAGCGATGGAAAAGGGCTAATTCAAGGAGAGAATGCCCCAAAGTGTCACGGACAAACCTCCTCTCCGTTCGGGCTGGTGCGTTCCAACCTTAGGGCGGAGTCCCTAGGTATCGGCTGCTGATTTGTTAGCTGATTTTCTGCAATAAACACACAAAAGATAGCAGCAAAAATGCTTTGGACAGTGTGTAAACACACCACCAAAGCGTTAGGAAAAGATAGAGTAAATTCACTTCGAGGGATCTTGCAGTGTTAGCGTGAGAAAGATGAAAGAATTAAGGAAAGAAACCACTTAAAAGATAGATGAATATCACAATAAGCGGTATTGAACTACTAATCAATTTGCAAGAGTAAGAACATAATATTGACAAGAAGGAAAGTTCGTCAAAAACACAACACTTCTTTATTATAGCTTTCAAAAGGGTTGATTACGCCACAATAGATAAGTCCAAAACTGGTACAATGATTATCCTTGCTCAAAGAGAGAGTAGCTACACCAGGGGAGAATGAGAAAAGAGAGAGAGAGAGATAGAGTATGCTGTTGATGCAAAAATCCGACCAATAATCCATGTAGCTCACTCCAATATATAGTAGTAGGGGGCACTTTACCAAGACCATGGATGAGGGCACATAGGAGGCTAAGAAAGAGGGTATGGCGCATGAGAGAAGGAGATACATGCGCATAAGAAAGTGGAGTAAGAGAGTGAGTGAAAGTGTAGATGACGCATGGGAGAGATAGTTTAACTCCCACATGTGCGAGTTAAGAGGTGGAGGAGGTGCATAAGTGGAGTAAAACGCTAGGAAATGAGAGTGATAGGAGCTAGGTGGCACATGCATGGAAGGAGGAGGGAGTAAACACCAAGGAATGCGCCACACGTGTGGTAGAATAGAGGAAGAGAGGGCGCATTCTAGGAAGAGGAAATAGATAATGAGAGAAGAGGGATACACTTTGGTGTTTTAAGAAGGGTTTAAGCGCATGGAGGAGTGAAAAAGCAATCAAACGCATGTTCAAACGCTAAAATTGGCCAAGATATGCATGTGCTAGCCAAGGAGGGAGAATGTGCCCTATTTTTTAGGGATTTAGCGTTTAAGAGATAATTAAAAGGTTTTTTAACAGGATTTATGCATGAAAAGTGAGTTAATGACGAGTGAGAGGTAATTAGTGAGTGATTTAAGCCTTAATTGGTTCAGTCACATCCATGAGAGTGCCACCGCATGCACACTCCCCCTTTAATTAATTAATTCTTCGCTTTAATGCTCTTACCCTTAGAAAGTGTGCCCCCCATTAAATGATGCCAAGTAGGTGCCACATGCCACACTGTATCACCGCCACTTGTCGGAATTTGACCCTGCCACTTGTCACCTTTGGAGGCGACCACCCTTGCTATAAATAAAAACTGCTAAAAATAGGGTCCGACTCCTAAAAATTAGGAAACTGTCAAAAACGTCTAGGATGACTAGGAGAACACCGCCATGTGTCTAATGTGTAAAAATAGACACGGCTAAAAATATAATCTCGCTGCATGTCAATGATATCATACTCATCGGATTCAATTTTCCATGAGAATTCCAAATACGCAATCATAATTGACATGCAAGTCCCGGTGCCCTACTTGCTAAAAATAGAATCTGCTGACAAGACACCTCGAAAAAGGTCCAAAAGACTCATAATGTCTCAAGGATCAATACTGCATACTCAAAATCCTGATTTGAGGCTTGGAGCTCTACTTGCTAAAAATAGAAAGTACTTGCATGATCCCTGGAAAAGTGCCATTGGGCTTAGTATCATGCAAAGACCAACTCTGTATGCTCAAAAATGTCAAATAGGTCTCAAGTTACTATCTCCTAAAACGTAGGGTCACCTACTTGTTAGCACACTTTTCCAGCCTCCAATTGAGCTGATAAATCTGATATTTCAGCGATGAAAAAATGGCTAATTAAAGGAGAAAAGCCCCAAATTGTCATGGGTTAGACGCCTCTTTGTTTGGGATTGTGCTTGCGAGCCTTAGGGGGGAGTCCCTAGGGTGATTTGCTGCTGTGCTTAAGTCTGATTTTCTGCAAAATAAGACAAAAAACAACAGCTGTAATGTCTTGGACAGTGTGTTAATTCTGCCCAAGACGTGGGGGAAAAGATAATTTTGTTTGCTTGGAGGGAGCCTGCAGGGTTAGCACAAGAAAGGGAGAAGAACGAAAGAAAAAAAATACTCAAAAGATTGATTAAACCACAATAAATAGTAAAAAGTCACTAATTTAATTGCAAAATTCAACAAAGTACCAACAAGAAGAAAGGTTCGAATACAAACACAAAACTTCTTTATTAATAGGCTTGCAAGAGGGTTGGTTGCGCCACAATTGAGAAGTCCACAACCGGTACAATGATCACTTTGCTCAAACATAGAGTAACTAGACTAAAGAATGAGAGAGAGGAATGAAAGAAGAGTGTACTAGTTGCTGCCAAAATTCCAACCATAAACCCATGACCAACACTCCAATATATAGTAATGGAGGCGCACTTCCAAATAAGAAACCAAGGAGGGTGCATAGGAGGCTAAAGAATGTAATGTCCCTCGCTAGATGGGGACAATTTTTCCTCAAACACCTTAAGTGTTTACTGCCTTCTAGTGGCCCAACCTTTCGTCAAACCCTTTGCTATTGATCTCTGATATCACTGTAATTACCCCTCTAATCGCTGTTATACATTTACTGAGTGTTGTTGGTGTGTTATGGGTGTTTTCTGGGTGAGATGTTTTGTCAAACACCTTGATGACAAATTCCCATTTCACTGTTGTAGCAATATATGTGTATTTCTAAGTGTCGACTTTCGTCAAACACTTAGGCTGTAGGTGTCTATTCCACTGTATAACCCTCTTACTGCTGGCTGTAACTTATTTCGGATTGCTTCCATTAAGTCAAACACTTTGTAGGCTCCCTCAACACCCAATCAAATCAACCTTTACTGCTGTCATCTTGTTTGGGATGGCTGTTGGTTGTGTTTTTTATGTATTTGTTGAGCTAGGAATTTCAACAAACAGTTTGTAGCATTGCCAAACAAACTTGATACAATATGTATATAACAACAAACAAATAAAATGAAGATGTCTTAAAATAACAGTGAGAAACACAGCCACTAAGTCTGCTTTATTAACCATTAAATTCTTGACTAATAAATCATGGAACACTCACAAATTTGTCTTGGAACAACACGGGTATTTTGGTGAAAATGCTGGCTGGGAAATAAGAGAAATGCAAATGGCTGTAGCGGCAAACTAAACACTGAATCAACTCCTTTCCTTTGGCACCAAATCCGTAAATGGCCATATTCTGTGTATAACCCTCTTGGCAGCGTTTAATATATTGGATCGGCCACTTTGAGAAAGGCAGATCAACATTAGATTGGCACATCTGTTGGAAAGGGAAGGAAGAGTGACAGCAGATTGGTATGGCAGCAATTAAAGTTCTGAAGCAGTCCTTCTAAACCACACGATTCAGCAACAAATGGTATAGCCAAGAAGAATAGAGGCAGTAACAATGAGAAGCTTGATCTGCACTCAACGATCTCCACAAACACCCACAAATATGATATAAATGCTCACAATCTGAAGATGGCGGGTTTGGCCCTCACAAATGCCACAGAAAACTCTGCAAATGCCCACACTACTTAGCAAAAGTGATAGATCTTCCTTCTGCAATGAAAAACCTGTGAGAAACCTTAGTGATTTCTCCAACCAATTAGCTAGGGTGGAATCTTTCATCACCGAAACTAATTATCAACAAGGGTTTTGCTCCAAAACCCCAAGAAAAACCCCAAGAGCTTGTTGAGATTTGGGTACCTTGGAAAGTGGCCCCCTTGTGTTTGTGAGCCTCTAACCACAAGTGGGAAATACTTTGTACCATGTACTATGTACTTTATGTCTAATTTCACTTTGACTTAGGAGATTTAAGTCAAAAGTGAAATTTGGTCATTTTAGCCTAAAATGACTATTAATTCACTTTGTGGGTGAATTGAGGGACATAAAGAGAAACTATGGAAACTTAAGTAAAGTGGGTTTTGAGTTGAGATTCTTTTGGAAAGATCTCAACTCTTGATTAGAGATGGGATGAGATGATCTCATCCACCCATATTTTAGGTTTCCTTATGTTTCCTTAAGAGGGGCGCATAGGGCAAGGAGAGGCTCATTCACTTGTATGTTCACCAATAGAGTTTGGAGAAGGGCAAGAGGATGAGAATGGAAGCATTGGGAGAGGAGAGCTTGGGCACCTCCTTTCATGGAGGGCTCATGAAGGCTTAGGGCCCAACTTATTTGTGGTTGTTCTTGCTTGGAGGAGGGCACACTTGAGGAGGAGGGCGTACCTATAGCAAGGAGGTCTTGCAGTGTTCAGATTGCTTTGAGGATTGTTTCAGTGGTGAGACAACACACAAGAGCACATTGTGGTGCAAGGGTTTCTCCATCGGAGCTTTAGGGAGCAAGGGCGCTTCATTTTAGTGGACAAAGCAACAAAGGGAAAGGGTGCACCAAGCTTGGGCGCATATCTCCTTGGATCCTTTGGCAAGGCTCGAGAGGAGCTTGCTTTGTATACAGGTTCCTTTGTATTGTATTACTTGTTGTATCTCATGTTTTAGACACCACATATATATGCTTCCATTCCAAACTGGTTTTCCCTGGAGGGGTTTTATCCAGGGTGATGCTAACCAAAAATACTTGTGTTCATTTCATGCATGCTTAGAATTGTAAATCAGCATTTAAAGTTGTAAGGATCTAGGAGGTAGTGTTATTTGTTTTGATTATATTGCATGTGCTAACATTGGGAAAATATAACACTTGTAAGGGCACATCAAAATGACACTTAACCATTAAAACTGTGAGTAGAAAGTACTTGACTGTTTTCTGTCCTAAAAGAACAGTAAAAGACAGTCACAGAGATTAAAACTTAGAGCCCAACAAGAGGTCAAAGACAGACCTGTTGGGCAGCCTCATAGTACCTAAAACAATCTACATGGTATCAGAGCCAATGGCGGCTTAGACTTGCTGATTTTTGAGCATTGAGTCGACAGTTTTGTTGGACAATTCATGGAAGTTTTGGGACAGCTTGTTAGCAGATTTTTGGACAGCTTGTTGGCAGTGTTTGTGGATAGCTTGTGGGCATATTTGTTCCACTAACATTCTTATCATCCTTACGATCTTCTACCAGATTTATTCCACTTTTTCTTCTTTTTTTTTTCTTTCTTTTTATGCTTGTACTGTTTTTTGAAGACATCCTCTTCATCAAAGCAAATATCCTCAATTTTTAAGATATATGGAATAGATAGCCCAAAAATCCTATCGAACTCTTCCTAACACCTAACTGATTCATCTGAAAGTTGGTGAATCGATGTTGATGATGCAGTCCCAAATGATAAATCCAACTCTGTTCCAGATTTTGAAGGAGTCACATCAATGTCCCTTTCACTTGAAGCTTCCTCAAGAAAAAGACCATCAAAAGAATCCATGGCATCCCAAACATTACAAACACATGGGAGTTCATCCTTAAGTTCCTCTTTGACATATGCTAGAAAATTAGATGGTATCTCATAACATTCCTTCTCTCGCTCACGATATAGAAGCTCATTTATGGGTTTCTTAGGATCTTCAACATGGTATTTTCTTTCCAATTCTCTGTTTAATCTAAACATGGCCTCATCTGGAGTGGGAATGATGGCATAAGTTAAATCCATTTGTATACTGCCCCCCAAATCTGCAGTTGTTTTCCTTGAGAGCAACATGTCCCAGGCATCAGGCACATCAATCACTACTATGTCCATTTCTATTTGAATATCAGGGAAGACAGCCAATACACTTGTAAGCCCTTTATCAAACCATGCACTTCAATTGTTTTACTATCCATAGCACAAATGTTATGACAAGGCCTTGAAATCCTTAAATTTAACTGTTCCTTTACTTTTTTAGTCATAACATTTGAACTTGCTCTAGAATCAAGCATGCAATTGTGAAGGAGATAATCATTCATAAGTAGAGAAAGAAAAAACGGTTGATTCTTTTCATTTCCCCTATTCCAATTTTTCAAAATCACAGGTGCATCATGGTAAGCTGCAACCCATGGCTTGTCACCATTACCTTGAGGAGGATGTTCTGTAGCTTCGAGCAATTTCCTCTTTTGAGATGGGATTTTCATAATGTTTGCCACAGGGACCAACATTTTTGCATTATTCAACCACCCTCCTAAGTTAATATTTAATTCTGAATTTGTAATAACAATTGATTTAGGAGAGGGAGGAGGTGTCTTAGGAACACTTGCTTGTGTCCTATCTTGATTTTTGGTCCCATCTCTTTGATAAGGGAAACCTCTATATCTAGCCATTTCTGATACTTGCTTGGGAGTAGGCTTAGGACCAAATTTTTCTGTCACTTTGTCCACAACTTCATTCATGCAATTTACCCCCATACTATGTTCCATCAATTCCATCCATTCATTCATGACCAAACATATTAACTTGCTCATTTTCTGATCTAGAGGATTCTACTTCATTATAAATTTGCAAAAAAATTTGGCAAGTTGATTCTTCATGAAATTTCCCACAAGGTCTACAATATGGGATAACTTGATGGTCAACAAAGTTAGTAGATTCCAAAGGATTTGGGGGCCTTTTCTCTTGAGGTGGAGGTCTCTTTGGCCACTTATCATTTGATTTATGATGATTTCTATTATCTTGAGCCCTTTCCATGGCTATCAACCTATTATGCATGGTTGCCATCTGATTAGCACGGTTAATCTCTATTTGCTTTATTTGATTAGCCTGGTTAATCTCTATTTGATTTATTTGATTAGCCCGATTAACCTCCATTTGCTTTATTTGATTAGCCTGACTAACCTCCATTTGCTTAATTAATTGAGTGAGTTCCTTTATGCCATCATTAGAAGACTCTGATTTTCCACTTTCTTCTTCTCCTCTTCATTGGGTTTGTAAGAAGTTCCCCTTGAGAAACCAGTCAGATTTGACTTCCTAGCATCTTGCATATTCTTATCTATTTTGATAGCATACTTTTGTGCATTCCTTAGAGTTGTTGGCTCTTTATCCCTCAACTGATATTTGATTTCACCCTCAAAAGATTCCATATAATGAATTAATATTGAGGCATCATGAGGCTTAATAGTTTGAGGGAGGCTTTTAACCAAGTCATTAAATCTCTTATTGAATTCTTCCATTGTTTCATTTTCCTTCTTTTGACTAGAGTAAAGGGCAACCAATAAATGTCGGTCTTCCTTCTGATCACCCCATCTTTCATTGAACGCTTTCTAGATTTCTGCCAAGGTGCTAAACTTGTCATGATCCTGTTCCATGAACCAACCTAAGGTATCCCATTCCAGAGAATACACAAAATGGATCATCTTCACATCTTCATAATTGTGATCGTTACACCATTTTAGGATGCACATGTTGAAATTCAGGATGTGAGACTTGGCACTAACAACATTGTTTCCCTGAAAAACAAGCAATTTCTCAATAGCTTTGTCAGGAATAGGATGAGGATAACCTTGCATATTAACAAAATTACATGGGCTCAATGGATCACCCATAGTTGCTGTAGGATTATTATGTGCAAACAAGAGATGTATATCATAGATTGCTTCTTCTCCAAGACTTTCAAGGAGCCTACAAAGAGCTAGTCTGTTTATTCTCCTCCTATACACCCTTTCAGGTTCAGGAAGGAAATCAACCAACCCTTGTGGGTTTCTTTTGGTAGGATACCTCAAGGAATGATTAAATGGATTCACCACTTAGAGACTAAGCAATGTCAAATAACAAAACTCAAGTTGTGATAAATTAAGGGAAATGTTTATTACTTTGTTTTTAAAAAATTAATTAAATATTGTCAATTAACCAAGGATAAGAGACTTATCCCCGACAACGACGACAACGATGTTGCCATCCTAATACACACCTACAAACGTGGAGAAGTCTCCAACACACTTGGTGTGTCCTTGGAGGCATGAACCTGAATACAGACCCACTGTCACCTCAATCTGGATTCCTTCCGTCTAGGCTCACTCCTAGGGAAGCCAAGGGGGGTAGACCCTATTAAACTATGTGAAGGTTTTGTTAAATGTTCTAGGAGTTAGTTAATTTATTGATTAGGGAGACCCAACCCAATGACAAGCAATCGTGCAGATGCAATATTTCAATGACAAGCAAACCTCTTAACAAAACCAGAATTAGACCAATGCCTAAAGATTATCCAATCCAAATTATTCCAATATACACAAAAGAAATATATATATACAAAACAAGATACTTCTACAAAAGTGAAACAAATATATGAGATGTATGAAATATCCCTGATCCCGCTGATCAAGATATTTGCTACTGATCTAATGTTTTGTCTCGCAGATCTGATACACTGGGGGTTTCTGGATGCGTTTCAGTTGGGTGTTTGAGATATTTATGGTTGTGCATGTTGGTTATTTCATGTGCATGTTGCGTATTTATGGTTTAAACAATATATAAAGGATGCATGCAGAAGTAAAGAACATCAACTGCCCAATAACATGTATTATGTGACTCAAGCATGGAAATACAATAACATACTGGAATATAGAGTATAATCGTCAGCTAGATCTCATGGATCATCACTGGAATACAAGAAAATGGCATAAAAATACCCGTGATTAGAAGATGAATGTAGATCTAATGCATGCACGGATAGATCGACAAAAATATACGATTCCGGGGAAGTACGATAACCACAACTAGCTGGAAAACTCGCCCGGAAGGATAGACCGTCGGAATGAGTTGGAAACTGCTCCAATAGAAGCACCCTGGCCTCTAGACTGAAATGGATGAGTGCCAGATGTCAGATCTGGTCTCTGAGGCATTGGATCTGGACCCCTGGGGGGTTTGCGCACCTCTTGGGACACTAGATGCACCCTAAATGATTCCACCAACGGAATCTGTTGCTATAGGACTCAAAACGATCGTCTTGCCAAATGCAAAACTGGGTCGGAAGGGTTTCTTCAAATCTTCCCTGATGCTCCGTTTGCAACCTCAAATGTCCTGCTGGAAGAGCTGCGCCCTAAATGGCTGGATGATGTGCCTTGCAAGATTCCACCGTCAGAATCTGATGGAAAATGGCTCAATATGAGCGCCCTGGCTGGATCTCAACTGGGTCGGGAGGAAACTGCAATCTGAGCTCGGACCTCGTGCAGCTCCACAAACCCTCAATCTGACTTGCGCCCTCACTGGCTGAGCTGCGCACTCTGCACTGGATATTCCTGAATAGCACGGTGAAATACCTGGATGGTATCTCCGATGGGCTAGGGTGTGTCTCTCAACACG
>ML814551.1:114688-127218 GCA_009831015.1 Picea engelmannii | reverse complement strand
AAGTCCACAACCGGTACAATGATCACTTTGCTCAAACATAGAGTAACTAGACTAAAGAATGAGAGAGAGGAATGAAAGAAGAGTGTACTAGTTGCTGCCAAAATTCCAACCATAAACCCATGACCAACACTCCAATATATAGTAATGGAGGCGCACTTCCAAATAAGAAACCAAGGAGGGTGCATAGGAGGCTAAAGAATGTAATGTCCCTCGCTAGATGGGGACAATTTTTCCTCAAACACCTTAAGTGTTTACTGCCTTCTAGTGGCCCAACCTTTCGTCAAACCCTTTGCTATTGATCTCTGATATCACTGTAATTACCCCTCTAATCGCTGTTATACATTTACTGAGTGTTGTTGGTGTGTTATGGGTGTTTTCTGGGTGAGATGTTTTGTCAAACACCTTGATGACAAATTCCCATTTCACTGTTGTAGCAATATATGTGTATTTCTAAGTGTCGACTTTCGTCAAACACTTAGGCTGTAGGTGTCTATTCCACTGTATAACCCTCTTACTGCTGGCTGTAACTTATTTCGGATTGCTTCCATTAAGTCAAACACTTTGTAGGCTCCCTCAACACCCAATCAAATCAACCTTTACTGCTGTCATCTTGTTTGGGATGGCTGTTGGTTGTGTTTTTTATGTATTTGTTGAGCTAGGAATTTCAACAAACAGTTTGTAGCATTGCCAAACAAACTTGATACAATATGTATATAACAACAAACAAATAAAATGAAGATGTCTTAAAATAACAGTGAGAAACACAGCCACTAAGTCTGCTTTATTAACCATTAAATTCTTGACTAATAAATCATGGAACACTCACAAATTTGTCTTGGAACAACACGGGTATTTTGGTGAAAATGCTGGCTGGGAAATAAGAGAAATGCAAATGGCTGTAGCGGCAAACTAAACACTGAATCAACTCCTTTCCTTTGGCACCAAATCCGTAAATGGCCATATTCTGTGTATAACCCTCTTGGCAGCGTTTAATATATTGGATCGGCCACTTTGAGAAAGGCAGATCAACATTAG
Organism: Picea engelmannii; assembly: GCA_009831015.1. Lineage (NCBI taxonomy): Eukaryota > Viridiplantae > Streptophyta > Pinopsida > Pinales > Pinaceae > Picea > Picea engelmannii. Next base: position 126,183 of record ML814551.1, on the reverse strand, counting down.
ATTGGCACATCTGTTGGAAAGGGAAGGAAGAGTGACAGCAGATTGGTATGGCAGCAATTAAAGTTCTGAAGCAGTCCTTCTAAACCACACGATTCAGCAACAAATGGTATAGCCAAGAAGAATAGAGGCAGTAACAATGAGAAGCTTGATCTGCACTCAACGATCTCCACAAACACCCACAAATATGATATAAATGCTCACAATCTGAAGATGGCGGGTTTGGCCCTCACAAATGCCACAGAAAACTCTGCAAATGCCCACACTACTTAGCAAAAGTGATAGATCTTCCTTCTGCAATGAAAAACCTGTGAGAAACCTTAGTGATTTCTCCAACCAATTAGCTAGGGTGGAATCTTTCATCACCGAAACTAATTATCAACAAGGGTTTTGCTCCAAAACCCCAAGAAAAACCCCAAGAGCTTGTTGAGATTTGGGTACCTTGGAAAGTGGCCCCCTTGTGTTTGTGAGCCTCTAACCACAAGTGGGAAATACTTTGTACCATGTACCATGTACTTTATGTCTAATTTCACTTTGACTTAGGAGATTTAAGTCAAAAGTGAAATTTGGTCATTTTAGCCTAAAATGACTATTAATTCACTTTGTGGGTGAATTGAGGGACATAAAGAAAAACTATGGAAACTTAAGTAAAGTGGGTTTTGAGTTGAGATTCTTTTGGAAAGATCTCAACCCTTGATTAGAGATGGGATGAGATGATCTCATCCACCCATATTTTAGGTTTCCTTATGTTTCCTTAAGAGGGGTGCATAGGGCAAGGAGAGGCTCATTCATTTGTATGTTCACCAATAGAGTTTGGAGAAGGGCAAGAGGATGAGAATGGAAGCATTGAGAGAGGAGAGCTTGGGCACCTCCTTTCATGGAGGGCTCATGAAGGCTTAGGGCCCAACTTATTTGTGGTTGTTCTTGCTTGGAGGAGGGCGCACTTGAGGAGGAGGGCGTACCTATAGCAAGGAGGTCTTGCAGTGTTCAGATTGCTTTGAGGATTGTTTCAGTGGTGAGACAACACACAAGAGCACATTGTGGTGCAAGGGTTTCTCCATTGGAGCTTCAGGGAGCAAGGGCACTTCATTTTAGTGGACAGAGCAACAAAGGGAGAGGGTGCACCAAGCTTGGGCGCATATCTCCTTGGATCCTTTGGCAAGGCTCGAGAGGAGCTTGCTTTGTATACAGGTTCCTTTGTATTGTATTACTTGTTGTATCTCATGCTTTAGACACCACATATATATGCTTCCATTCCAATCTGGTTTTCCCCGGAGGGGTTTTATCCAGGGTGATGCTAACCAAAAATACTTGTGTTCATTTCATGCATGCTTAGAATTGTAAATCAGCATTTAAAGTTATAAGGATCTAGGAGGTAGTGTTATTTGTTTTGATTATATTGCATGTGCTAACATTGGGAAAATATAACACTTGTAAGGGCACATCAAAATGACACTTAACCATTAAAACTGTGAGTAGAAAGTACATGACTGTTTTCTGTCCTAAAACAACAGCAAAAGACAGTCACAGAGATTAAAACTTAGAGCCCAACAAGAGGTCAAAGACAGACCTGTTGGGCAGCCTCATAGTACCTCAAAAAATCTACATGGTATCAGAGCCAATGGTGGCTTAGACTTGCTGATTTTTGAGCATTGAGTCGACAGTTTTGTTGGACAGTTCATGGAAGTTTTGGGACAACTTGTTAGCAGATTTTTGGACAGCTTGTTGGCAGTGTTTGTGGATAGCTTGTGGGCATATTTGTTCCACTAACATTCTTATCATCCTTACGATCTTCTACCAGATTTATTCCACTTTTTCTTCTTTTTTTTTCTTTCTTTTTATGCTTGTACTGTTTTTTGAAGACATCCTCTTCGTCAAAGCAAATATCCTCAATTTTTAAGATATATGGAATAGATGGCCCAAAAATCCTATTGAACTCTTCCTAACACCTAACTGATTCATCTGAAAGCTGGTGAATCGATGTTGATGATAAGAATGTTAGTGGAACAAATATGCCCACAAGCTATCCACAAACACTGCCATTCTTATGATAAGAATGTTAGTGGAACAAATATGCCCACAAGCTATCCACTAACATTCTTATCATCCTTACGATCTTCTACCAGATTTATTCCACTTTTTCTTCTTTTTTTTTTCTTTCTTTTTATGCTTGTACTGTTTTTTGAAGACATCCTCTTCGTCAAAGAAAATATCCTCAATTTTTAAGATATATGGAATAGATGGCCCAAAAATCCTATCGAACTCTTCCTAACACCTAACTGATTCATCTGAAAGCTGGTGAATCGATGTTGATGATGCAGTCCCAAATGATAAATCCAACTCTGTTCCGGATTTTGAAGGAGTCACATCAATATTCCTTTCACTTGAAGCTTCCTCAAGAAAAAGACCATCAAAAGAATCCATGGCATCCCAAAAATTACAAACACATGGGAGTTCATCCTTAAGTTCCTCTTTGACATATGCTAGAAAATTAGATGGTATCTCATAACATTCCTTCTCTCGCTCATGATATACAAGCTCATTTATGGGTTTCTTAGGATCTTCAACATGGTATTTTCTTTCCAATTCTCTGTTTAATCTAAACATGGCCTCATCTGGAGTTGGAATGATGGCATAAGTTAAATCCATTTGTGTACTAACCCCCAAATCTGTAGTTGTTTTCCTTGAGAACAACATGCCCCAGGCATCAGGCACATCAATCACTACTATGTCCATTTCTATTTGAATATCAGGGAAGGCAGCCAATGCACTTGTAAGCCCTTTATCAAACCATGCACTTCAATTGTTTTACTATCCATAGCACAAATGTTATGACAAGGCCTTGAAATCTTTAAATTTAACTGTTCCTTTACTTTCTTAGTCATAACATTTGAACTTGCTCTAGAATCAAGCATGTAGTTGTGAAGGAGATAATCATTGATAAGTAGAGAAAGAAAAAACAGTTGATTCTTTTCATTTCCCCTATTCCAATTTTTCAAAATCACAGGTGCATCATGGTAAGCTGCAACCCATGGCTTGTCACCATTACCTTGAGGAGGATGTTCTGTAGCTTCGAGCAATTTCCTCTTTTGAGATGGGATTTTCATAATGTTTGCCACAGGGACCAACATTTTTGCATTATTCAACCACCCTCCTAAGTTAATATTTAATTCTGAATTTGTAATAACAATTGATTTAGGAGAGGGAGGAGGTGTCTTAGGAACACTTGCTTGTGTCCTATCTTGATTTTTGGTCCCATCTCTTTGATAAGGGAAACCTCTATATCTAGCCATTTCTGATACTTGCTTGGGAGTAGGCTTAGGACCAAATTTTTCTGTCACTTTGTCCACAACTTCATTCATGCAATTTACCCCCATACTATGTTCCATCAATTCCATCCATTCATTCATGACCAAACATATTAACTTGCTCATTTTCTGATCTAGAGGATTCTACTTCATTATAAATTTGCAAAAAAATTTGGCAAGTTGATTCTTCATGAAATTTCCCACAAGGTCTACAATATGGGATAACTTGATGGTCAACAAAGTTAGTAGATTCCAAAGGATTTGGGGGCCTTTTCTCTTGAGGTGGAGGTCTCTTTGGCCACTTATCATTTGATTTATGATGATTTCTATTATCTTGAGCCCTTTCCATGGCTATCAACCTATTATGCATGGTTGCCATCTGATTAGCACGGTTAATCTCTATTTGCTTTATTTGATTAGCCTGGTTAATCTCTATTTGATTTATTTGATTAGCCCGATTAACCTCCATTTGCTTTATTTGATTAGCCTGACTAACCTCCATTTGCTTAATTAATTGAGTGAGTTCCTTTATGCCATCATTAGAAGACTCTGATTTTCCACTTTCTTCTTCTCCTCTTCATTGGGTTTGTAAGAAGTTCCCCTTGAGAAACCAGTCAGATTTGACTTCCTAGCATCTTGCATATTCTTATCTATTTTGATAGCATACTTTTGTGCATTCCTTAGAGTTGTTGGCTCTTTATCCCTCAACTGATATTTGATTTCACCCTCAAAAGATTCCATATAATGAATTAATATTGAGGCATCATGAGGCTTAATAGTTTGAGGGAGGCTTTTAACCAAGTCATTAAATCTCTTATTGAATTCTTCCATTGTTTCATTTTCCTTCTTTTGACTAGAGTAAAGGGCAACCAATAAATGTCGGTCTTCCTTCTGATCACCCCATCTTTCATTGAACGCTTTCTAGATTTCTGCCAAGGTGCTAAACTTGTCATGATCCTGTTCCATGAACCAACCTAAGGTATCCCATTCCAGAGAATACACAAAATGGATCATCTTCACATCTTCATAATTGTGATCGTTACACCATTTTAGGATGCACATGTTGAAATTCAGGATGTGAGACTTGGCACTAACAACATTGTTTCCCTGAAAAACAAGCAATTTCTCAATAGCTTTGTCAGGAATAGGATGAGGATAACCTTGCATATTAACAAAATTACATGGGCTCAATGGATCACCCATAGTTGCTGTAGGATTATTATGTGCAAACAAGAGATGTATATCATAGATTGCTTCTTCTCCAAGACTTTCAAGGAGCCTACAAAGAGCTAGTCTGTTTATTCTCCTCCTATACACCCTTTCAGGTTCAGGAAGGAAATCAACCAACCCTTGTGGGTTTCTTTTGGTAGGATACCTCAAGGAATGATTAAATGGATTCACCACTTAGAGACTAAGCAATGTCAAATAACAAAACTCAAGTTGTGATAAATTAAGGGAAATGTTTATTACTTTGTTTTTAAAAAATTAATTAAATATTGTCAATTAACCAAGGATAAGAGACTTATCCCCGACAACGACGACAACGATGTTGCCATCCTAATACACACCTACAAACGTGGAGAAGTCTCCAACACACTTGGTGTGTCCTTGGAGGCATGAACCTGAATACAGACCCACTGTCACCTCAATCTGGATTCCTTCCGTCTAGGCTCACTCCTAGGGAAGCCAAGGGGGGTAGACCCTATTAAACTATGTGAAGGTTTTGTTAAATGTTCTAGGAGTTAGTTAATTTATTGATTAGGGAGACCCAACCCAATGACAAGCAATCGTGCAGATGCAATATTTCAATGACAAGCAAACCTCTTAACAAAACCAGAATTAGACCAATGCCTAAAGATTATCCAATCCAAATTATTCCAATATACACAAAAGAAATATATATATACAAAACAAGATACTTCTACAAAAGTGAAACAAATATATGAGATGTATGAAATATCCCTGATCCCGCTGATCAAGATATTTGCTACTGATCTAATGTTTTGTCTCGCAGATCTGATACACTGGGGGTTTCTGGATGCGTTTCAGTTGGGTGTTTGAGATATTTATGGTTGTGCATGTTGGTTATTTCATGTGCATGTTGCGTATTTATGGTTTAAACAATATATAAAGGATGCATGCAGAAGTAAAGAACATCAACTGCCCAATAACATGTATTATGTGACTCAAGCATGGAAATACAATAACATACTGGAATATAGAGTATAATCGTCAGCTAGATCTCATGGATCATCACTGGAATACAAGAAAATGGCATAAAAATACCCGTGATTAGAAGATGAATGTAGATCTAATGCATGCACGGATAGATCGACAAAAATATACGATTCCGGGGAAGTACGATAACCACAACTAGCTGGAAAACTCGCCCGGAAGGATAGACCGTCGGAATGAGTTGGAAACTGCTCCAATAGAAGCACCCTGGCCTCTAGACTGAAATGGATGAGTGCCAGATGTCAGATCTGGTCTCTGAGGCATTGGATCTGGACCCCTGGGGGGTTTGCGCACCTCTTGGGACACTAGATGCACCCTAAATGATTCCACCAACGGAATCTGTTGCTATAGGACTCAAAACGATCGTCTTGCCAAATGCAAAACTGGGTCGGAAGGGTTTCTTCAAATCTTCCCTGATGCTCCGTTTGCAACCTCAAATGTCCTGCTGGAAGAGCTGCGCCCTAAATGGCTGGATGATGTGCCTTGCAAGATTCCACCGTCAGAATCTGATGGAAAATGGCTCAATATGAGCGCCCTGGCTGGATCTCAACTGGGTCGGGAGGAAACTGCAATCTGAGCTCGGACCTCGTGCAGCTCCACAAACCCTCAATCTGACTTGCGCCCTCACTGGCTGAGCTGCGCACTCTGCACTGGATATTCCTGAATAGCACGGTGAAATACCTGGATGGTATCTCCGATGGGCTAGGGTGTGTCTCTCAACACGGAAACCGATCAATGGTGGTGGTTTCCTCCAGAAATCCACAAAACAGTAAAGTCGATTCTCTTCTTCCTCTGGGAACTCTCAACATCAAATCATAACAATGCATAATGAGGAATTAGGTCAAATTACTCCCTTTATACCATTCCCAACCTAATTCACCATTGACCTCACTTAAGCTAGGCGCTTTTCCTCCTAAGGTGAATAATTAATTAATTAAGTCCCCCTTTAGCACCTTTTCATTCTAATTCTTCGTTGACTTAGGCTTAAGTGACTTTTCCTAATTTTTTGGCTTAATTCATCGTTTAGCCATCAAATCACCCTTATTTCTCCATCTTGTTCCCTGTTTGTGCTTGACTATAGTCTACTGGAACATATAGACTACTGAGTCACTCCCTGTTGGCCTAATCTTGGGGATAGGACATCGCAGTCCTCCCTTCCCAAGTTTGCTTGCCCTCAAGCAACATCAATCCTGGGTGCTGCAAAGTATGCTCTCCCTCCCATGTGGCATCCTCCACTAGAAGACCCCTCCATCTAACCAAGCACTCCCCGATGACCCTGCTCCTCAACCTGCGCTTTCTCTGCTCTACTACCTCCTCTGGCACCAGCTCCAATTGGCCCTCCTCATCCAAGGGTGGCAACTCCTCTGAAACACTAATCTGTTATCCCACGACCTTTTTAAGGCAAGAGACATGAAAAACGTTATGAATCTTGCTACCCTCTGGTAGCTCTAGCTCGTATGCCACCTTGCCTTCTCTTCTGATGACTCTGTATGGCCCATAAAATTTCGGCTTTAACTTCTCTGCTCTGCTCCTCTTCAAGGAGGACTATCTGTATGGCTGTAGTCGCAGAAAAACCAAATCCCCTACCTCAAAACTGCGCTCGACTCTGTGCCGGTCTGCATACATCTTCTGCTGGTTTTGAGCCGTCTGCAAGTTCTCCCTATCTGACCTCAGAATCCTCTGACTCTCCTCCACCCAGTCTTTGGCCCCTGGGACCCTGCTGTCCCCAAGCATAGTCTCCACAAAGGAGGGTGCATTGTATCCATACAATGCCCTGAACGGTGACATCCTGATGGACATATGGACCCACGTGCGCTGCTGCCCTCCCACATAGTTCCTCAGATACCCCTCCACCCATTTGTTGACGATCTCTGTCTGTCCATCTGTCTATGGGTGGTAGCTGGTACTCGTAGCTAGCTCTGTGCCTGTCAACCTGAACATCTCCTGCCAAAACGCGTTGATGAAGCGCCCATCTCTAGCACTGACTATCTGCCTGGGTAAACCATGCAACCAGAATACCTCTCTGAAAAAAAACTCTGCTACCTATATGGCCTTGTAGTCTGTGGGTATGACAAAGAAATGTGCAAATTTGGTCAGTCTGTCGACCACCACAAATATACAGTCCCTGCCCTGCACTCGAGGAAGGCCTATAATGAAATCCATAGAAATGCTCTCCCATTTCTGTTCTGGAATGGGTAGAGGCTATAGTAACCCTACTGGGTGTGTCTGCTTTGACTTGTTCTGTTGACAAGTCGTGCAGTCCCGGATGTGCTTCAGTACATCATCCTTGAGACCCTTCCACGAGAATCTCTCCCTGATCTGCCTGTAAGTTTTGAAATACCCTTGGTGCCTTGCTGCAGGCGAATCATGACACACCTTCAGAGTCTTCCCCTTTAAGGTAGATTCTGGAACCAAGTAGATCTAGTCTTTGTAGAAAATGACGTCATCTAGTACCTGGTATCTATCGTCGACCACTTGTCCATCCATTACCTCACAAACAAACTTGTTTTTGGAATATTCCACCAACAAGTGTGCTTTCCAATCTGTGCAAATGCCCATCATCGAACACCCTGGTGGCCTTCTGGACAAGGCATCTGCCATGACGTTCCTTTTTCCCTTGACATACTCGATGTCAAAGTCAAAGGCTTGGATCTTCGAGACCCACTTCTGTTGCCTCTCACTGATGTCTTTCTGATCCAGGAAATATTTGAGACTGTTGTGATCAGTCTTCACTACAAATCTGCTGTCCACCAGATACTGCCTGAATTTGGTTAAGGCATGCATGATTGCCAGCATTTCCTTATCGTAAATAGGGTAGAGTCGCTCCGACTTGCCGAGCTTCCTGCTTTCAAACACAATGGGATGGCCTCCATGCATCAACACTGCTCCAATTCCCACCCCTGATGCGTCGCACTCCAAGACGAACGACTGCGAGAATTACGGAAGGGCTAGAACATGGCATGTGCTCATAACCTCCTTCATCTTCTCAAATGTCCGCTGAGACTCCTCTGTCCATTGAAAGGCACCCTTCTTGGTCAAATCTGTGAGTGGTGCTCCTAATTGCGAAAACCCCCTGACAAACTGTAATGTCCTGTTTTTCCTAGGCAGTCGGGATACCGTGATGGTTTATACAGTTTCCCGTAAACCATTAGACGGATGAGTTAGGGAAATGATATTGGTAAAGTCACTTTCAAATTATAAAGTGAAAACTTAGGAAAAGTGAGTTTATTAATATTAAACCCCTCTTTGAGGGTATTTCTCTCCAATTATTAATTAAATGAATATTTTAATGGAGAAAAAGAAAAGTAAAGGAATAAAAGGACAAGCGAGGGTTGGAAAGCTCATTATTGACTAATCATTTTGAGAAAATTGTTTTGGAGAAAGCTTGCGAGCTTGAGACGAGGGTTTCGAAACCCTTGGAGAGAAATTCGGTTTCGAGGTTGAAACAATACCTTCCTAGCGGAAGATCGGAAAAGCCATCCAGACTTTTCATTGGCAGGTAATTGGCATTGTGATCCAAGGAGATTTGTCTGAGATTGATTTCATTTCAGTGTGGAGTAGAGGAGGAGTTTCCTGTGGCACGTGTGGAGAAGATTGGGTGTGTTCTTGTGCTGGGTGCACTCTCCATATGTGGCTGTGTGTTTTCCTTCATAGCTGAGCCATTCAAGTCGTGGCTAGAGTTGCTGGAGCGTGGATCTTCATTGTGGCCTTTGCTGGCCGAGTCTCCTTGTGGCTACGTGCTCCTTGCTGGCCATACCTCCTTTTCTCTGTGGCTGCGTGCTCTTTGATGGCTGTAGCTGCATTTCCTTTGTTGCTGCGTGGAGGTTAGTGTGAGGTCCTTGCTGGTCGACCTCCTATTTGTGGCTATTCCTTGCAATTGCTGGGAGGTTTATTGCTGCGTTGGAGCTGCCATTTCCCTCAATCAAACAGCAGAACCATATATACATGAGTTGCCCCCTATATCAACTCGTGGGACAGTTTTGAGAGAGAATCGTATGGCTGTGTGTGTGTGGTGAGAGTTCTAGCTTCCTACAGCAGTCTTCCTCATCCGTTTTGAGAGGTATTCTACACATTTCAATTGTAATAAATTCAGCCATCACTATTTAATAAAAATCAGTCTGAATTTGACCATTTGGTTTCTTGAAATATGAATGTGTGCTTCACTATTTTTGTGGGTTTTACTTAAAATCAAAATAAGACATTGTGCACGTCATCGGGGAGGCATAAGGGATTCAAAACCCATCATAACAGCAAACAAAACCAAGTGACAGTCTGCTGTCCGTCCAAATTTCACCTACAGCCATAAATACAGAAGCCTGCCAAGTGTTTGACGAAAGTCCAACACCAAATTCAAGGGGTTTTTCCCAATTTTTCCAACCGAGAATATTTCAGTGGTATCAGAGCATGTTCTTGGCCAGCTGTGGGCAACATTGATGACTGAGGAAGGGCTGCAAAACATCACTTATAGGCGCAGAAGGTATAGAAGCGTAGAGGGCAAAGAAGAAGAAATGGGGGACACTCCAGGAAACAATGCAAATCTGCTAGAGGACAGAGAGGATGGTTTGATCAGAGGGCTTATGAAATCCTTACAGGATATTGCAGAGGGCCAGAGAGAGACCCGAGAGTTCATGGGCAGAATCACAGGTTATGCTCTAGGGAGCAAGCACGGTGAAGAAAAGGGGGAGACCAGCAAGAGAGGGCAGATGGAAGAAGGGGGAAACACACACAGACCTCATATTGAGGTGATAACTTCCAGGACCGACACTCAGAACCGCTCTCACGACTACAGTGAGATTCCTAGATCTACCATGCCGAAGTTCTTAGGACCATCGGAGACAGGTACAGGAGGGCAGGTAGAGCAGGACGAGCCACTAGCAGCTTATTTCCAGGAATATAAGGCCATGGATCCAGATTTGAGAGAAGCTATGACTTTTGCCGAGTTTTGTAGCTTCAAGGGGAGGAACAAGCCAAGATTCTTCAACAGGGGTCCCACGCAGAGCTACGAGTTATAGCGCACAGTGGACAAGCTCACTTTGCCATACTTCGATGGGACGTCGAAGTGCACTGCACGAGCTTGGGTGCAGAAGCTCGACACCTATTTCCAGCTGAACCCCATGGTAGAGACCGATGCCATTAAGTTGGCAACATTGCACTTGGAGGGTGAGGCACAGGACTGGTGGTACCACGGGATGACCACTCTGGGTCATGCCCATATTGTCACCTATGCTGAGTTCACAGGTAGACTGGTGCACCGATTTGACAGACGAGATCCTGAGATGTCTTTTAGAGACTTAGCACAGTTGAAACAGGCTGGGTCGACAGATGCATATATATCAGATTTCCAGAGGATATCAGTGATGGTCACCGATATCTTCGAGGCCCGTTTGGTGATGCTGTTCACAGAGGGGCTAACCGAGCCACTTCGAGGGTGGGTGAAGGCTTACAAGCCTACTTCACTACAGGATACAGTTAGCAGGGCTAGAGACTTACAGGATTCCGTACCTAAGCCCAAGTTCACCCCGAGACCGAACTTCCCCACGAAGTTCGATGACAGGACACCACCACAGAGGGATCGCACAGGACAACAGCGGAGAGACTAGGCAGGACAGCCACAGAGGGATTGGACAGGCAGGAACAAGATGTATGATGCTACCAGGCAGGATCTAAGGAGGAGGAAGCTGTGTTTCAGTTGCCAGGAACCATGGGTACCAGGTCACAGGTGTGCGGGCAAGGCCAAGGCACACTACATAGAGGTGTTTTCTGATAGTGGGGATGATGAGGAAGAAGAGGAACAGGGACAGAAGGAGGATTTGCCGATAGCGGAGGCAGAGCAGGCATCGATGGAAACACGAGGGGTTATAGCATCACTCTCCGGCATACCCAGATTTCACACCTTCAGGATGAGGGGAGGAGTGCAGGGACATCGAGTGACAGTTTTGGTCGATGGTGGGGCAT